>CATIWQ010641532.1:0-31630 GCA_949673415.1 Euphorbia schlechtendalii
GCTAGCAATTTCCAAATGAAGTGGAAATATAAAATCGATGAATGATTTCCACCCGAAGTGGAAGAGTAAGAAGTGGAAAAATTTTATTTTTGAATACTTTTCACTTGAAGTGGAAAATAAATTTGATGAATTATTTTCACCCTAGGTGAAAAAATAAAGTGATAAATAATTTTCACTCTAAGTGAAAAATCAAATTGATTATTAGTTTCACTTGAAGTGAAAAAGTAATATTGATGATTGATAATCCATTAGAAGTAAAAAATCAATATGATGATAATATTAATTACCTAAAGTGAAAAATGAAAGGAAGTATGACGTCAATTTATATATGGTAAATATACTAAATATTATGCTTTGAAAATGAGTGAAAAAAGGGGTTACCTTGATATCGGGTAACATAAAAATTGATAAATATTTTGTAAGAGTCAGTATTAATATATCAAGGGGAAAAATTGTTGAGTTCTCTAGAAGAGAAACTATTATTGAAAAAGCTATTGAAGAAGCCATGTTGATTTCGAAAAAAAAGTATTTATAAATAATGTATTATACTACCCAAATTCTCATAGAAATTTAATAAAGTTTAAAATATATTCACATGAATTAATATTATATTGAAACTGTAAGTGAAGACATTATAGAATGTCATATGTAATAAACATATTTTGAGGCTAGTTTAACTATAAACTAGAAGTTTATATTTTAGATACTTATGAAAGTTGGCACAATCGACTAAGTCATCGTAGTTTGATAATGATGAGAAGATATGTGAAAATGTACATGGGCAATTATTATGGAACAAAGTTTCTTCATGTTGCTTGTTCGCAAGGAAAATTAATCATATAACCTTCTAGATGTAAGGTTTGAAAATTGAATTTCCTATCATTTAAAAAGAAACATATAATGTGATATATGTGGACTAAGCCATTCATAATATAAACCTTTTAGTTACTTCCTGAAGAAGTACAATCACTTGAAGTTGATGTTTTAACTAAACAGGTAACATTTGTGTTTTTATATCAATTGGGATTAAAGTTGAATATACTCATATGTTCATACTTAAATGGTTTCGTAGAATCATGTACTAAATATCTGCATTTGATTGCACGATCAATTATAAAGTGAACATATCTTCATATATAAGTGTGAGATATGCAATATTGCATGCAACAATTTAATTTTTATATTTAAGACCAAAAAGTTATAATTATTATTCTCCTAAAATAGCTTTTGGTCATGAGCCCAATACTTATCATCTAAAAGTTTTTAGTCATGATGTATTTGTGCTTATAAATTCATCATAATAAACCAAAATGGTTCATGAAAAGAGATTAGAAATTTATATTTGATATAAATCTCTATCAAAAAAAGTATCTTGAGCCTTTAAGATACATATATTCACTATCATATTTGCAAATTGTCGATAAAAATATTTTCTCAAAATTAGGGGGCAGAAAGTAAAGATAATTTTGGAATAGATAAATTTGTCCAATGTTTCATTATTAAAATTAATGGATCTTATAATGGAATGCAAAATGAAATTCCTCCTATAACACGCATGAAGCGTGGATGACGAATTGGTTTATAGGATAAAAATCCTTGAAAATGAAAAATTCTTGAGAATAAAAATAATTCCATTGAAGATATATGTACTAATATAATAAACTTCCTAAAGAAGTATTAGCACCTCAAGTGTAAACAACTAAAGTTGTTTGAAAACCGTAATTCAAGTAAGTTGTATTAGTATATATAAAAGATGAAATTGATATAAAATGATCATATACCATATTTTTCCTATAATGTGGCAATAAAAATATGAACCATGAATGTGATTAATTAAAATGTAAAGCTTTAACTTCAATTCAAGAAGAACTGTGTTTTCTTGAAAATGAAAAGTATTCGGACTTGTAATTCGAACACGATAAGGGGATTAAATTTATTTGGAACAAATGAGTTTTAATTAGAGAAAGAAATGAGAAAATGTAGTGAGCTATTAAACAAGGCTTCTCATAATATTTCTCTATACCCGAGATGATTATATGGAGACATATTCTCCTGCGATGAATCCAATAACTTTTCGACACCTCACTAGTTGGGAAGTGCAAGAAAAAGTAATTATGCACTTGACGAATGTTGTTACAAATTAACTATAAGAGTTCACTTGATAATGAAATTTATATGAAAATTCTTGAAGGATTTAAAATGTCAGAAAAGTATGACAAACAATATCATTTCATTGATAAGTTGTCAGTATCTATTTATGAATTAAATCATTTTGGATACATGTGGCAAATAAATAGCCATGAAAGATCTGAAGACAGTTTATGAAGATAATGCCATCAAGTTCATTTGAAGGATATGTCTTGATCACTATTTTTTTGAGGGGAATTAAAACCGCATATGAAAATTGTACTCTTTTTCCTTCCCTAAGATTTTGTCCCATTGGGTTTTTCTTAGCAAGGTTTTAAAGAGGTATATTCATATTGCATAATCATATTCTTGCGAACAGGGGAAGTAAACATTGCACTCTTTTTTCCTTAACCAAAGATTTTGTCCCACATGGTTTTCCTTGGTAAGGTTTTAATGAAGCATTGTCTCATTCGCCAAAATGGACATCAAAGGGGAAGTGTTGTAAATATATGTAACTATAATATATGCAGTAAGTTGTATTGATGTCCATAACCCTTATCATTTACTATGTAACTTGTGTCCTTATAAATTCTTTGTTTATGCCTATAAATATAGGATTGTTGTAAGTTATATATGATGTGAATAATATTACAATACATATACTTTCTCATTATATTTCTTGTTCTCTACTTCTCTCTATATTCATGTAATGTACATTCATGTTGATTCATTTTATTTAGGCTTAATGCATCTTGAACCCCCTGAACTTGTCCCTAAACTCTGTATTCCCCCCTGAACTTTGAAATGTTCTCAATACCCCCCTGAACTTGTTTAAAAGTTCTCAATTACCCCTTGAACTTGTCCCTAAACTCCGGATTCCCTCTTGAACTTTGAAATGTTCTCAATACCCCCCTAAACTTGTCTAAAAGTTCTCAATTTCCCCCTGAATTTGTCTAAAAGTTTTTAATTTGGAAAGAGAAATCTGATTCGGGTGTTAAATAGATGAAGAATGATTTAGGAATTTGAACTTTTGTAACGTTAGAATATTAATATTGGGATATCTATTTCTTTTTTTTTTTTTAAATAGTTTTTTTTTCATTCACGGGCTCACTAACGCAACTTGTCACGTTGCATTAAGGGGGTGTTGGAGAACGTTTAGACAAGTTCAAGGGGGCATTGAGAACATTTCAAAGTTCAGGTGGGAATCCGGAGTTTAGGGATAAGTTCAGGGGGAAATTGAGAACTTTTAGACAAGTTTAGGGGGGTATTGAGAACATTTCAAAGTTCAGGGGGGAATCCGGAGTTTAGGGACAAGTTCAAGAGGTTCAAGATGCATTAGGCCTTTTATTTACAACATCTAATATATTCTAAGATTGATAATTTCATATGTGTCAAAGTCACAAGTATCACATGCTAGAACGGAAAAATAGTCGAGTTTTCACGACTTGAACAAAAATATAAAGATTGATAATGAATGAATTGCATAATCAATCTATGGATTGGAAACCGACTGAGAGAGAAATGTGAAATCTTGCTGAAAATTTTCATCATTGAAAACTATTTATGAATAAATGCAATTATAGGGGGAAGTGAATTATTTCTTCCTGAAAAATATTTCGATAAGTACTCATATAATTAAGTTTCTACAATCAGGTTTTACCTGATTTTTTAATTTATTTATATATTCCATTTAAATCCAAATGAAATTTAAATCATATTCTTCAACCCAATAATCCAATCATGGATGGATCGATTATTCATAACAAATTTCACATTGTTAAATCTCAATTTCAAATATGTATCAATTAATTATTCCTTGCATTTTGAAATATGGTTTATTTTACACATGTTTATATTAATATTTAATTTAAACAAAACTTATATAAAAATAGGATATATTTGCAAAAAAAATCGTACTTTGTAAGCCAGATATAAAAAATTAAGACCAGAAATTTGAGTTACTAGAAAAGTACTTTTCCATCTTTGTAGAGCTAGCCTAATATTCGTTTAAGTAAAGCCAAATTAAAAAAGCTTGCATCTAATTTGACATTATACAAAAGAGACACAAGTGCTAAATTCTTTATATTTTTTATTGTAAATTTATTTTATCATTTAAAAAAATTAATTATATATAGGAGGGTTTTGTATGGTTGTCATTACAATATGAATATACTCCATAAAATTTGGATCATTGACTAACAATTATAAATCTCATCACTTCAGGCTTGTTAACGCCCCCACATACATTCTTGAAGCAGAGGCTACAATGATTCGAGAAGCTCTTACTTGATTCAAAGTATTAAAGTACCCTCATTGTATTGAGATTGATAGTGTCGCTCCTTTTTAGACTTTAATAAATCAAGACGATTAGATCGTAAAAGATTGGTTTTCTTCTTTGTGTTAGTTTTATTTACTCTTATAAATAGAGAGAGTAATATCATACGATTCATTTAGATGAGGTAACAAGGATTTAGATGTGGTAATAAGGATTTTATTATCTATAGCATCTTCTTATATTCCGCATCTTTTACTTTAACACATTTCCTTTTTTCCTTGAAAAAAATGAAACAAGTGTAGACATCACAAAAATCAAGTAACGGATTAAATAAATCCCCGTTATGCAAGATTTTTTTTATTTCCATATGTCAGATTGCGCATCAATGTTTTAGTTGTTTACACTAAATTTATTCTCTATATTTTTAGCTAACTTCATCAAGATCATCAAGAGTACTACCGCATAAATTTGGTGATTTTATTGTCTTCATTAATTAAAGAAATAAAAGTAAAATCGGAATTAGGTAGATGAGAACACTCAAGAATGGTATAAGGTGTGCGAATGAAGAGTCAAATGAAAAACTCCAACTTAGTTTATAAATATAAAATTCCAACCAATGTTTAGGTATATTGCCCGCACAACTTGTATACTTGAAACTTGTTTCGTTAGCCGGTCCTAAGTTGTTTTCCAAGGAAAAACACACACAGTAATCCTAGCAAACTTGGATTTAATTGTTAGTTTAATATAAATTTTATATATATTCGTTTAAGTAATTGAAAATTAGACATTTCATAGAAAAATTTGTAAAATGTAAATACACAATATTTTAAAACAAAAAAATTGTACACAGTCAATATAAAATTATATGCTAACATTTAAATGTTAATTTGGTATACACATGATATAATAAGTTTATCTGTTATTTTATTTTATAAAAAAATTCAAAATCATCACATAAAATGTTAATGAAAGAAATATTATTTTCAAATATAATATGCTCAAAACAATTTACACAGTGCATCAAATAGAAACTTAATCAGAATACATAAAATAAAAAACTAAAAATATCTAATATTTATTTTTAAAAAATAAATTTTTAATTTATTTTAAAATAAGTTGAAAAGTTTATATTCTATTTTGACTAAAAATATAAAATTTTAAAAACTAATGCAGATTTTTTTTCCAAAATACTGACTAGCTACTTCTCGGTCATTGACTGGTTTTTTATTTGACTATAAATCCTTTAAAAATCAACAAGACTATCCTTTCGATTCTGTCTGTTCGATTAAATGATTGGTTGGTTTGATCCGATTTTTATAACCTTGGTCTCTCAATGCTAAAGTATAAGTATTCTTTTGCAAGAAAAAATATTTCTTTCAAAATATAAGAGGTTTCATAAGCGATGAGTTGAGAAACTTTGAGTTAAATCAAAGAAAATTTACATCGAGTAACTAGTTATTGATGATAGCAGTATGATTAATTACATGAATAATATTGTTAGAACTCTAGCGCACGTTGGTAAAGTTTTAGATGATTGGAGTCTTGCTGATAGTATTGGTAATGTGTTTGAGTTTGTTACACTGCATGCTAATCAATCAAGTCGATTTATTCTTTTACGTTTGGGGGAAAAACTAAAAAGAGATAGTTCACCCTCTTTATGATTTGATGAAGTTTATATTAAATTAAAAACTTGTAGTAAAATTTGTTAAAAGACTAAATATATCATATAAAAATTTTGTCAATAAAAATTAAATGAGAATATATCATTTTGCTTTGTCAAACTTTACATGTTCATAAATGCTTCAAGATAAGTTACATAATTCATTCATAAATTTTATTTCATAAGATGCTTATATGTTAAAATACAAATAATAAAAAAAACTTCAAAAAATGCGAATAAACTAGTTTGAATAATCTTTATGAAATTTATAAAAAAAAAATCCCCCTGAACAAAATGTTAACCTCTTCACGGAATATTTGCTAAAAGGAGGAGCATTTTCTATTTACATTTTTAAAGAAGATGTTATTCAAAATGTGATTCCCATTCAAAGAGACTTCTAATTTTGACATTTGGGTTGTTGATTAAGCTAAACTTTCATTGGAAGTATGTTCATAATGAGTAGCCTACCTTATATATCATAGCATTAATTTTATTTTTGCTAAATATATCTTTAGTCTAATTAAACATGGAGAAAGTTACTAACATATCATGGCTACTAGTTTATACTAATTAAACTAATTGGCTAAGCATAAATTGCATGCAAATTATAATCCAAAGGATCACCTCACGACAAATGAAAAACAAAAATATTGAGATTACTTGTTATTAATGGTAATATTAATACATTATATTTTATATTTTCATGTAACATGTTTGGCAGAAATTATAGATACAAGTGTATTAATTTAGAATTTTAATTAATCTAAAGATTTAAGAGGAAGGTGTAGTGTCTGAATCATAAACTAAAAAAAGATTTAAATGGAGAAAAAAATAGTAAGACCACAAAAAACTTCACAAATAGCTCATTGACTGAAGAATCAATTTGGAAAGGTTTAGGGGACATGTTAGCTGCTACATCATATCCACTGTGACACAATTAATTATGCACTTATACCTAATCTCCCCCTAATTAATTTCCTTTTTTCTTAATTTTTATTATTAACATTATAATATTTGAATAAATTAAAATAAAAAGACAACGTAAAATTCATAGCTGCAAATACCTTATTGTTCGCACAACTCGAAGAAATGGAGGATAAAATATACAGGTATGTACTAATTAATATTGCATCAGTCTTTTATATATTAGACACTACAAGTAATTTGGGGTTATTTAAAATATTTTTTATCCTGCCTCAGTTGATAATAGCATTATAATACAAGTCTTAAAGTATATGATTAGGAATTTGAGATTGGTAAAAGTAATTATTTAGAGATTAGCAATAATATTGTGGATCAATATATCAGTCCAAGTGCACTTGAAAACAGTTGATAAAATTAGGTGATGATTAAGAAATTTAAAAAAAATTACAAGACTAAAGACATGATTAATTAAGTTTTGGTTATTAGACTAATCCATATTATAGATAAAACTGGTTAATTAGTGATGTAGTCAACCACCCAAATTTTGTTAATGACAAGCTTGTGGGGGCATAGTCATGGTTTAATAAACGTCATATATATACCCAAATGAAAGAAGATAGACTAGAGAACTTCACTTGAAAGTATTAAAAATTAAGAAGTATCATATGGTCTTAAATTTAAAAGGATGACTATTTTATGTAGATGATAATGAAATTTGGAGTTTTTATTTATTTATTTATTTAATTTTCGTTCATGAAGAATGTATATATCTAACAATACGAAAACGCGAATAATTATGTTATCATTTGGAGAATGAATTTTAGGCGTTGGTTATTGCATGGAATTGTCGATTCTCAATGGTTTGTATTAAAATTCAATATGTCATGTATTAAATAGGTCAAAGTTGAATACGTCAAATATCAATTATACAATTTCAATATGTCAGGCCTTGAAAGGGCGTTTGAATTATATAACATATAAAAATATAAATAAGTAAATCAACATTATTACTCTTGAATCAATTCCGTAATATACATTAATCAATTGTTAAATTCATTATAAAGATTAAATAATAATTATTTCGTAAAATATAAAATAATCATGCATAAACCTGATTGTATAAATAGATGAGGCATGCAAAAGAAGTTGAAGTATAGTGAAGATGCATGTCAAATTATGAAAGTACCGATCAAACTACCATTGTCTTTATAATTCTTATATATATAAGAAAAATATTTATTTATCAATTTTGTGAATCGGTAGGGATTAAACTCATAATCTTATAGTATTTTTTATTTTTTTTCTAAAACTGATAAATGAATGTTGTTTCCTAGCTAGTTGAAAATAAAAGGAAAATGACATTTTAGACAACTTATACTTTTTATGAACAATAAATATTTCCATAAAAATAACTCTTTTGAGGGTTTAGTTATAAACAAGGCTCATCAATACATAGTATATAAGTTTTTTTTTCTATATTCTCAATATATATTATCAATTGATTTATACGACCTTTTAAATGTTTTAATAGTATATTTATTTTCTTTTATCTAAATCGTTACTTATTTTGCCTCAATGAAAATGTGAATGGAAAATTAAGCTGATAGTATTAATAGAGGTGTGCGAAATGGCGAAGAAACTAGAAAGAGAGCATGTGCATACCATGTGCCTTTCCTACTACTCCTTTCATTGGATCCTTCAAGTTATCATTCACTCATTTGCTGGTGTCATCCTTTTCTACTATTGATTTTTTGTCAATATTTTTCTTCTAACAGGAGTTCTTATAAAAACTTTGTTTGAGCTATCTTTTCGGTCTATGTGGAGTAATAAAATTGTTGCTTAAATTTAGATTTATTTTTGTTTCTCAATTTCATCACTGTTTCTACATTAGTGGATTATTTAGGACTATGATTTTCAAAATCAAATAATATGCTCCAAAACAAACAATTTTTTTGTTGGTTGGATTGTATTCAGTTTCAACTATTAAACCTTTAACTGTTTTAGCTAGGTCTTAGAACTCTGTTACTGTAGTAATGTTTTTTAAAATAAAAAAGTGTATAATATGATATTAAAATAATTTGAATGATAAATTTCGCTGTAAAAATAATTGGACTTACCACTAAATTAACGTAACTATTGTAGTAATCTTTAAACTTTGATTTGATATATGTTGTTGAAATTTTAGTATGAAACAATATTGGCTAACTATATAGAAAGCTTTGTGTTTCCACTAAAAGTGAAAATAATTTATGAAAAATCACATCAGAATTGATATCAAATCGCAATACAAGTTTTTTTTCCTTCATAAAGTTTTTTTTTTTTATCATCAAATGAGATTTTCAATAATTTCGCATGTGAGGGATAGTGAAGATGTGTCGTTTATTAATGTCTACCATTTTGTTTTTCATTGTCCATCTCCAATTTTGCAAGGATATATGAGTTGGCAAATTCCATTTTTTCGAATTGGGCATGTGGCGTACTTAAATTAAATATAACTGAGACAACACATAAAAGAAAAATCTTTTAAAATAACAATACAAATTAAATGATGTTGTAAATTAATGGAAAAAGAACAAAATTTACCGTTAATAAAAAAAACATGGATATTATGATTAAGGAACTTGTGGGGGCATGTGCAATCTATCTTCTTGATTATAAGCTTCAAATTTATTGGTTGGCTATCGATAATTCATATCACACACCCGGTTCATTATTGTGCCAAAAGTTAAGAAATGTTACTATTTTATAAAATTTTAATTCATTTTTAGGACATTTGTAACTTATGCATAATAGGGTTAAGTGTTCAAACACCTGATTATGCTTATATTTCCCGATTATACAGTGAAGAGAAATAAGCATATTTACACCAGTGGGAGTAGGTTCAAGTGATAAGCACCTTGGTATCATTTAAACAAGGTTTCGAGTTTGAACCTTATCAATGTAAAAAAATTTCGTTGGAACACTCACTTACCATAACTAGTAATGTAATCGATGGAAAGCTCCAATGAACTTGATAAATAAAAAAAAACTTAAAACAATATTTCATATTTACATATTTTTGCAAAATTTGGAAGCAAGCATTAACTAAAAACCTGTAGATGAAAACTATGCAGTATGTACGAAAAAGCAATCCTTATGTTTGTTGCGAAATGTTTATTGTGATCGTTCCAAAGGCATTAACTATGTATGAAAGTTTTCATTAGGGTTAGGTTTCCTTTATCTGAAGTTGGAATTGTGCAATGTTGTAATTAGAACCAATCTTAGCCATTTATAGAATTTTAATGGTTGGTATTTAATGTATTGTGGACACAATAAACAACTAAAATTAAATATGATTCATTAATCTCAACTAACTATCAACTTAACTTCGGATAATTTAGATCTCATTCGTTTATGTGATCATTATATCAAAATTTTAATACTTTAGTCAATTAAAACTTCTCTTCAACTCATGACTTTCATCTGAAACACATCTCATTCACATGAAAGAAGAATAGACCGTGCAACAAAAACTCTATCTGGGGCAGTACGTATACACCCATATACCATGTTTCTAATAAGTTTCTACCATAACCAGTTTCTTGTCATGTTTCTTTCATGTCTCTACTAGGTTTCTACAAGGCTCCTAGGTTTCTACTTGGTTACCAGGTTTCCACCAAGTTTCAATTTCTACCATGTTTCTACTAAGTTACCAAAAATCTATCATTTTTAGTAAAACCTTGGTAGAATCCTAGTAGAAAAATTTTAATCTAGTAAAAATATGGTAGTTACCTAGTAAAAACATGGTAACTTATAGTGAAAATTACCTGGTATAATCCTAGTTGAAACATGTATAAGACATACTAGGAATCAATTAGACTTCTAACAGATTGATAAATTTCCAATGAAATATAAGATTCATGCTAGTTTTTTACTAGATCTATATCAGATTGTTAATAGATATTACATAATTGCATAAATTCTTTCTGAAAAAATAAACCACAATGAATGACATTTCAAAGATAAAACATGAAGAACAAAAACTCTAAAGTGATATATCAAAAAAATAAATGGTTTGAAAGATAACAGGAAAATAAAATAAAAAAATTAATCAAAATTTTGTACGCATGAAAGGTAGGGTTGAAGGTGGGACTAAATAGAGTAGGGAATGCACTCTCTATCCTCATTAAGATTTTGAAGAAAAATTTCCTCATCCCCATCGGGATTTTGGAAAAAATTTTCCCCCGATACCCAATTGGGGATTCTCCATTCCCCACTAATATAACTAAATGCAAAAAATTCAAAGTTTCATAAAACCATATCAATAATTTGAAAAAAAAATCAAAGTAATTTTTTGTTTCAAAAATATTCAAATACTAAATAAATAAAAAGTTTACCGCATATCACAAAAAATTTAAGAAAACAATCATTAAAAATTAAATTATAAAAATATATTATTCAACAATCAAAATAAAATAAAAAATAAAATGAAATTTTTAACTCATGCTCAAAATGATTTAAGATTATAAATTTGAGATATTTAATAATTAAATAGATAAAGTTAATATTAAACAAGACTATAAATAATTTACATTATCAAATGATTAATATATCATAAGCAAATATTTTGATTTTTTTAAGTAATATTCGGGGATATACGGGATTGTTTGTTGGAACTTATCAGATCAGGTTCGGGTATTCATCAGGTTGGGGAATGCTGTCTTCATCCCCATCCCCACTACAAGTTTGTGAATGAAAAAATTTTCATCACTACCCCGTAGGGATTCTTGGACGGATTCTCATTAAATTTGGGAATTCTTCGTCCCACTTTTAACCCTAATGATAGGATGGTTGTAGTTACAAGTATTCAAATGGAATCAAGGAACGTAGTCAAGAAATTTCGAACTTGAAAAAAAAAAGACAAACAGTAATAAAAAAAATAATAGTGTAAATGTGAAAAAGTTTGCACAAGCCCTCCAATTTTAACAATTCCCATTTTATTTTGTAGTTAATAATTCTTAATTACGTAATTAATATAATGTTGTGGAATATGATATTAAATTACAATAACGGTAAGGAATTTGTTTAATAGTATAAATAATTTCTGGTTTTTGTGGCCGGTCGGTAAAGCATAAGACGGTTGAGCAGTCCCTTTACATGTACAGCTGCGATAAACCCCCCAAACCTCTATAATTTAATTAATGCATATAATTTACAGTAATTAATTAATACTTCCTTTTTTTTAATTTATACACTTATTCTGTAGCAGTATCTAATCAACACTTATTACAAATATAGGACATGTAAAAATAAGCTTAACGGCTAATTAGGAGTATCTTTTTACAAATTAAGAGGGATTTTCCTAGTTCAAAATCCATAAAATTCTAAAGACTGTAGACTGGTTTACGAAAAATTATGTAAGTTGCTCTACTGATGGAAACTATAAAAACCGCATCAGAATTAAAAGCAAAAAATGTCATGTCATGTTTTATATTTAAAAGAAAATTCCATATACTATGATAGATTTTCAATATAATGTATTTTTTGAAAAGACAAAATCAAATATGTACACTAATTGGATGTAGTTCAATTGATACATTTCTCAAAATGAATGTGAAAGATCCTAGATTTGACATCCAATCTCTTCAAAAATCTAAGTTTTTTTTAAAAAAATATGTACTTAAAAAATGTCAAAACCAATCCATTGTTATTTTAATACTTATACGGATAAAGGGAGAGTTTAGGAGTTCTCAAAAATCAAAATATGAGCTTTAAATCTTAGCTTTGCAAAGGTTAAATTAAGTATAAAAATACAAAACATTAAAACAAGTAAACACATTTATTTCGTTCTACAAAATTAAAATAAAACAAATGTTGATTATATTAGTCGCTATGTGCATTCCTAACTTGACATTTATTAAGCGCAATTTGATGCATTTTGGACTTGTAAATAACAGATAAAATATATGTTTAAAATATACATGTCGGATAATATACTCAGGTTTTAATACTTTGTACTAAATTAAACTCAAATAAAATTGTAATTAATAGTAATAATAATTTTTTTGACAGAAGAAAATAGTTGAATTAATTAACCAATACCTAACAACAACTCTAATCAATGATGGATAATAGTTAAACCAAGTGTCATACAACAACAAGATTAATAATAATAATAATAATAATAATAATAATAATACACACGAGCGCGCACTGAGTATTGCAAATAATTACAGCTAATAGCAATAAGTATTAACTATAATACTTAATGCAAAATAAAAAATAATTTATCATATTACTATTCACTATCAATGTTAAAAGTATTTAATAATTAATAAAAACATTATACGAATAAATTGTCATTTTATAATTATTTTTTTATCATACTTAAAAGAATCAATATTATCTATAGATAGTCTTTTAAAAAAAATTAATTAATTAATATGTAAGTTAAAATAAACTGAATTGAAAAGTAGTTTTATTCGCATACTAGTAAAAGGAATAAGTGTAAAGATAATAATTGAGAAAATTTTTAAGAACAAACTATTTCTATTAAATATTATCGTTTTGACTAATTTACTACTTATAAGATAACAATTAATTGAATTGGGTGATTTACTAATTTACCCTTTCATCAAATGTCTAATTTTATTTTCAAGACTTCATTAATATGTTCAACAAAAACAATTTGCTAGTGTTTAAATATCGATTCTTAGAAGCTTGTCTATTCCACAAATTATCTTGACGCATAGGAAGAAATAGACAATCAATTTGAAAATGCATTTTCAGTAGCTTGTCTTGCTTATATTCCCTATGTGATGTAGCACCATGTGTCATCTCATATTCTAAACAATGTCCATTTCGTTGTCTATTTTTAAGACTATTACCACATCATCAAAATGAACTTCTATTCCACATACCACCTAAAATTTACAAACTACTAAAGATGCTCTTATAGTCTTCTCATCTTTTTCGTTGGAGATTGGAATATGGTTATCTTGAAAGTTGAACAAATTAATAAGGGTATGAATGGAAAATTTAGAGAAAAATCACCTTGAAAATACAAAATGACAATAAAAAAGAAAAATCAAAATCCCTCTTAAACATCACTTTTTAGTAGATGGACGGAATGCTTTTTACTTGTTTCATTTTTTAATAGTCCATTTAACTAAAATATGAAAATAAAAAATAGTAATTCATTTCAAAATTCCATAATTTTTTTCATCTTACTTCCATGTATACCCTTATTTATTCCATAGCATAAAATGCACAGTTTGGATTGGAACATTAAAAAATTAAGGGTAAATTAGTACTTGCATACTCTTATTAATTGTTTTATTAAAAAATGTGAAATGTGTAAGAGGACTACTAAAAAAACGGAGGTAATACTAGATATCGCTTTGAAAACTCTCTTAACCCCCAAACTTGGCAGAAGTGCACAATTGAGACCCTCGATGCCACACCTCACCTTTTAATAATTTGTTTGACTTTTTAAATATGTCAAATTTTTTATTTTATCTCTATAATCGAAAGGTAACACGTAGTATCATGAAGACTCAAGAGTATTATTGAACTGATGATTAATCAATCAAAATTTTAAGCTGTACAGAAGTAAAATTAACGTAAAAAAACAGTTTTATCAAATGCCATACTGCACCACCCGGTTATATAAGTAGATTCGTGTGCTGTTAGTGATTTTGATACGATTTATTAAAAATAAAGTATATTAAAAGCACTAGAATAACATGTTCAAATTATAAAAATTGATACAATAGTAATCAAAAAAAATTTTCTACACATAAATGTAACATAAAATGAAATAAGTATGGTTTCTTATTTTATGAATATATAATATAAAATATAATATCAATATATACTTACATGCAAAATATTTTTTATAAGATTAATTTTCCGGAAGAACCACTGGTAAATCTCGGTAGTACTCATACTACCGCGTATCAATAGTTTCACCGTTTTAATGTCCAGTACAATTATGAAAATATTGAAAAAATCTATCTATCTATCTACACACACAACACAATTATGCATGAAGTGGGAGGAGAATAATGTCCGAATCCTATTAATGTATTTATTGGAATGGGTGAGAAGTCTTAACTATGATTAAACCTCGAACAAGATTCTCTCTATATAGATACTTGTCAATATAATGAAACAAAAAAAAACACAACTAATCATATTGGTTTTATCATACGTTCAATTATGTGTGAGTAGTTTATGCAGAAAAAATTGTTGCAGATCTTTGCATGTTGCAATTAACCAGCCCTTCTAGTTTTAATTTTGATATTTCAGTTAGGGTATATTAGAAAATAAAAGCAAGTTCCGTATGAATAATTTTAAAATTAAACAACAAAAGAAGAACATTGAAACTTTTTTTTTTTCTTTGGAGACGCTCTTATAGCTTATATAGCAAAACGTCGAAATTTTGATTGCATGTTGGTTTAAATTATTAATAAAATATATTAGTATACATATATTTATATATTTAGGAATAATGATTGACATATTATAATCAAAGAAAATAAAGGAAGATTTAGAATATATTGTGGACCAAGAAAAAAAGTAATTATCTATATTTTTATAGAATCAGAAAAATAAAATGGGCATATACATTATGTGCTGTACCGACACTGTAATTTTAGTTGGAAAGTTGTTTAAGTTTCTTTCTAAAGTTTGATAATTATATTTGTATTAATAAGGTAGGTTTTGAAAAAAAAACTTAAATATACAGAAACAAATTAGTACAAAAGTATATGAAATTCCATGATTATACCCAGAATATTCCATCGCTTGCCGCCAGGTAAAACTTCTTACGGATTTTCGTTTGTATTTATAATTAACATAGCAAATGCATCATTAATAACTATCGATTTTACTCCAAAATCCAAATGTACATCATTGAAATTGTGTAGTACTTTTGTGTAACACAGCAAATAAAGAAACTTATGATATCTTTCTTCGGAAGGTTCAAATTTTATTAGATAAAATGAAAAAGAAGAAGAAAACAATCAAATGTTTAATGTATTGATAAAAAGTAAAAATACGCCAACTAAAAGGTTAGAGGAGAATTCGTTGAATTTCCTATGTGTGCACTAATATTGTTGTAGAATGGTCGCATAAAAATAAATTCTTTTCATTGATTTTTATATGATTAGCTTTGCAAAGTAAATGTTACTTGGTACATTTTTCTCAATTAAAATTTAAATCACTAATCTAATTCTTTTGTATCCAAATGAAATTCGAAGGAATCAATGTTTAATTCATGTTCATCCCCACTCACTATAATGTAAAGCAAATGTAACACTTTGCATTATAAAAAACCATAGTCATAATAGAATGTGTATTTATTAATATATTCATTTGTTAAATTATTGGTTATGGGAACATCCCCAATCCATTTTAAAATGAGATTGAATTCACATTTGAAACTCTAACATAACTTCAAATTTTGAAATTGTTACAACACGACTTAAAAAAAAATAATATTTTGTTTACTTTTTAGTTTTGTTTGTTTTCTTCTAATTTGATTGTTTGTTTACTATTTAGACCTTGGTGGAAAAGAATTAAATAATAATATTTTATTTTGAATTGAAAATTTGAAGTGAATGATTGAAGAATACACATTGTTGCAACTTCAAATTATAGAGTTTGAAGTGAAAGATATTGAAATATGGTTGGAGATGCCTTGATAAAAGTAAGAGAATACCTTTCAGATTTAGTGTAATTAATTAAAATATTTCACTAGCAATAATGAAAAAAATTTAATTTATAAATGTATTATAGTTTATAGTTGGTTATTTAGATGTACTTATTGAAGAGACTAATAATTACTATTTTTTTTTTAAAAAAAGCACTGGGATTAATTCAAAACTGTTCAAAATTAGTACTATTATTATGTTACTTTTTAATATCAAAGACTGGATTTTAGCATAAAGACTTTAGACTTTTAACAGTGAATTTGAAGTTCAGTTCATAGTTAGGGAAATAAGATTTTTTTCATTAATAAAGATCTTTTTTAAGTTGCAATAAACCTGGATATAAGTGATGACTTGGTACCGTGAGTTAGGCAGAAGTTGTGATCTTTTTGTATTCCAGTTTCAAGTCATATTTAGAATATATCGAAAATTTTTGACAAACTTTTTTAAAAAAAGTTGCAATAAATTGTATGAACACATTTTAACACTCAATTTTGTTTTATTGCACATTTTTAATATATTATTTGTCACTCAACTTTTAATTAGCACAGGTTTTTTATTAATCTGTATAAAAGGAAAATAATTACAATTATGAGACTGAAAAAATAAAAAAAGTGGAAAAAGAAATAAATGAAAACAAAACAGGTTAGATACAGAGGAGGTAAGAGTAAGCATATTATATAAAGCCCTTAACCCGCACCATTATTTCTTGCTCTCCTTTCCTTTTTTATTTCCTCTTTCTTCCTTCTAATTAATTACTCTATACCTGTGTTCTGCTTCTGTTTTCCGAACTAAACAGAGCCACATTTACTCTCCATTTTCTCTCAATTTCCTGAGAAACAAACAAAAGAGGAAACTTTACCATTCTACACTCCAAAATGCACTTGATTTAGTGTCACTGACATTCCAGCTCTTTGTGTATCAACATTACCTTGCGTACACTACAAGTGAACAACACCAAAAAAGAGAGTTAAGGGTCCAACTATTCTTTCCTTTAAAATCCCATTTCAGATCTGCGTTAAAAAACCAAACTTTCTTTTGTTTGCTCTGTTTTCTTTACCAGTGAAAACAGAGAGAAATGGATCGATTGGGGGGATTTGGAGGGGCTAGCGGTGATTTGACAATGCAATTTGCAGTGCTTTGGGATCAGATCAAAGCCCCTTTGATTGTTCCATTGCTGAGATTAGCGGTTGCGATTTGCTTGCTCATGTCATTGATGCTGTTCATTGAGAGGGTTTATATGGGCATTGTGATTACATTTGTGAAGCTTTTTGGTAGAAAACCGGAGAAAAGGTATAAATGGGAGCCGATTAAAGATGATGTTGAAATGGGTAATTCGGCCTATCCAATGGTTCTTGTTCAAATCCCTATGTATAACGAGAGAGAGGTCCTTTTCTTATTCTTTTTATTTTTAGTTTTTATATTTTAAACAATGCTCTGTTTTGAGTAATACTGAAAGTACTTGTTTTTGCAGGTTTATCAGCTGTCAATAGGGGCAGCCTGTGGGCTTTCTTGGCCTTCTGATAGGATCATAATTCAAGTTCTTGATGATTCTACTGACCCGACTATCAAAGTAACTTTCCATTACTTTCTCACTTTTTTTTTTTATTTTTACTATAATTAATTTTTTGTTGTGGATTAGGGCTTAGTGGAGCTAGAATGCCAGAGATGGGCAAGCAAAGGCATTAACATCAAGTATGAAATTAGAGACAACAGAAATGGGTACAAAGCTGGAGCTTTAAAAGAAGGCATGAAAAGAAGCTATGTCAAAAGCTGTGATTTCGTCGCTATTTTCGATGCTGATTTTCAACCCGAACCCGACTTTTTATGGCGGACTATTCCTTTCTTAGCCCATAACCCCGAGATTGGTCTTGTTCAAGCTCGTTGGAAATTCGGTAAGCTCCGCCAAAAACTTTTATCACGAATACCAAACTACTAGAAGAATGACTCGTCAATGTATACAAAATTAAACTACGGTATTAATTTGTCAGTGGTTCAAAGGTTTTGGGTCGTTTTACTAAATAAAAAGATGAGATTTTTGGGTTTTTATGGGATTATAATTATTGATTTAGCTGTTAATGTGTCATAATCTCTATTTTAAGTAATTAATCCTCTAATTTGGTTTGTCTGTCTGGTTATTAAGACCACAAAACCTTAGTTAAGTGCCTAAATATGACACGATTTCATTTCTTTGAAGAAAGTGTCGGTGGGTCTTGTTTTGTAGGTTTGGGAGATTAGTTGGGTTGTGTGTTGGTCCATTCCACGCTGTCCATGTCTAGATTTGCCACGTTGGTTAGGGGGTGTCTCTGATTTGTTATGGGACCCACTTTTCAAAATTTAATTAATTTAATAAATACAACTTAAATGCTCTAGAGGTAGTAAGTACCCTTGCTGGTATTAAAGTTAGATTGCAACTAAAAAATTCACTAACAAAAAGTAGTTTTAATTTATTTTGGGTAAGCATTTAACATATTTTTTAGCATGTTTTACGCGTGTTATCGGAATAAACATCTGAAAAACGTATAGTTATAAAGATGATAATTTTAAACTTGTCTTGAAATTACATGACTGTAACACCAAATTGTAAAATAGAGTAGCAAGCTTTACATGGGAAAAATTAGAATTTGTTTTAATTAAGATTGGTTTTGTTAGTGAATTTTTAATTACTTCCTAACTAATAATGCGGTACCTATATAGTATAATGTCAAATCAGTCAGTACAAAACACGTTCTATAGTATTTTATTCAGTGAGACTATAATAAATCTTATAATTTTATACAAAAGTAAAACTTGATATACTTTATCAAACACAATAATTGAAATTTCTTTATTATTTCATATATATAACAATAAATGGGGATTTTTAGGTTAGTTCTAGAAAAGCAAAAAAAATTCACAAGGACTGGGTTGAAGGAAAAGGACCACATAGAGACATGGGTATGGTCCATGTGATCAATCTACCACAACTTAAAATTAGCATTTGAGGGGAAAAAATTGCAAATTACTCTTTGTATCCCTGCAAAAGCTGCAAATGTCTCCTCTAATTTCTTTGTCACTAGAATGATTAAATGAATATGTATAAGGGGGCATGTTTGGCCATTGGAGAATATATCAAGGGGTATACTTGTCTCATGGAACAAAATTTCTCTATTTTTGGAAAATAAAAATAAATGAAAATCAGAAAATAGTTTCTTCTTGAAACTGCAAACTGCTGCATGTGCAAGTGTTAATGGTGGACCTGCTGCTCATGTCAGTGTCTAATCTCAGTATTTTTATTTTTACTAACCGACACTTAAATTTGTATATTGTATACATGCTATTACTTTAATAATAATCATTGACGAACATATAGAATATGTGTGATGCCAGCTGTTTATGTTGGTGACATGGCATTTTTGTTTTTTTTTCTGAAAAACTGACATGGCATTTGATTTTGGGCAGTGAATTCTGATGAGTGCTTGATGACTAGAATGCAAGAAATGTCATTAGACTATCATTTCACGGTTGAGCAAGAAGTGGGGTCTTCTACTTATGCCTTCTTTGGCTTCAACGGTATTCTTTTTTTTTTATTATTATTAACTTTACATAATTTTGCATGTTTTTCAACTAATCACAAATTTAATGTACAAATTAGATTTGATAATTGGTGTATTAATGTTGGTTCGGCATTCATAGGAACGGCTGGAGTGTGGAGAATAGCAGCATTGAATGAAGCCGGAGGGTGGAAAGATCGGACCACTGTGGAGGATATGGATCTTGCGGTTCGAGCTAGTCTTAAGGGTTGGAAATTTTTGTACCTCGGTAATCTTAAGGTACATTTTCTCTTTAATACAATTCTAGTTTAAACTTGAGTGAATTTTATTTAAATAATAAAATGTTGTTGGAACGTGTTAATTTTCAAGTCAATACTATTTTTTATTTGGATCTTACACAAATAAAAAAAATCAATATTATAATATAATATTTAATTAGTGAAATTTTAAATTTGATACGAGAAATATATTCAACATGTATTATTTAATTTAACAAATGTTTGTTTTCATACAAAAAAAAAATCTCTTTGAAATCTTAATGAAAAAAATGGTTTTATATTCCTTTTGACTTGTGAACAATTCAGATTAATAATTATTCATATAACTTAGACAAAAAGTTTTAGATAGTCTAAGTTGAAAGTTAATATTATGTTTTCAAAATTTGTTAGACAATATAAGTAAATTATGTGGGCATAGACTCGGCTACTTTTGATTTGTATAGGTAAGGGTACAAATTTCACTTCAACGAAAAGAGCTTACAATTACAAATAATATTTTCTAACATATCAAGAATATGGCAAAAACTTGAGAAGAACTCCAACGACTCGAATGTTGTTAGTTGATTATCGGTTAAACACACGTCATTTTTTTTCTATGAATTGTGATTTGTGACCTAATGGGTATTAGGTTTAAAGGGTAGTTGACTAGCAAACTACTATTATTAAACTATACTTCAAAAATTCTGACAAAACTCATGTGCTGATAATCCATCATTTTCACTGAAATTAATTAACCAGGCTTTAAAGTTAGCTCAATTTGGAGGCCACCCACTGTTGTTTCTTAATTTCATAAATTAATTATCTTGTCTTGAAACTGTAGATTACTATTGCACCAAGAAAAGCACAATTAATGCTCAATAATTATGATTAATCAATTGAACAGGTGAAAAATGAATTGCCAAGTACATTGAAGGCCTACAGATATCAGCAACACAGGTGGTCTTGTGGCCCTGCTAATCTCTTCAGGAAAATGTTAAGGGAAATCATGTCCAATAAGGTTCGCTATCTATCCATTTCGCCCCGCCATGTTACTTGTTAGTGATAACGCGTTAACGATTTTTCGAATTGATTGTGCAGAAAGTGACATTGTGGAAGAAGGTTCATGTGATATATAGCTTCTTCATGGTCAGGAAGATAGTAGCACACATAGTAACATTTGTGTTTTACTGTGTGGTAATGCCGGCTACTGTTTTGGTTCCTGAAGTTGTGGTTCCTAAGTGGGGTGCTGTTTATATTCCGGCCACCATTACTCTTCTTAATGCTGTTGGTACTCCCAGGTATGTATATTTTCTTCGAATTTAATTTATATTTATGTGAAGATCGAAAACCGAGTCCTTTTCGTGGCAGGTCACTTCATTTGATAGTGTTCTGGATTCTTTTCGAGAATGTGATGTCGCTTCATCGCACAAAGGCAACCTTCATTGGCCTGTTAGAAGCGGGCCGAGTCAATGAATGGATTGTGACCGAGAAATTAGGCGATGCCCTCAAAACCAAAGCCTCCAAAGCTCCCAAGAAACCGCGATTTAGACTCGGGGAAAGGTTTATTTCTTTTAAATTTGTTTTAAATCTTTTGAATTCTATGAAAATAATTTTAATCCATTTTTTGTTTGATGGTAGGTTGCACTTGTTGGAGCTTGGAACGGGAGCTTTCTTGTTCTTCTGTGGTTGCTACGATGTTGCTTTCGGGAAAAACCACTACTTCTTGTACTTGTTTATGCAAGCAATCGCTTTCTTCATTGTCGGGTTCGGCTATGTTGGCACTATCGTCCCGCATTCTTAGGTAGTGTTTTTGTAAGGGCGACAAGAGGAAGGCAGCCGCCACAAATTTACAATGCGTGCTCAATTTTGTGCGTTGTGCCTTTCAAATCGGCCTTGGTTTATGGCATTTAAAGATTGAATTTTATACAAATTTTAGTTTGTGTAAAGAAAAAAAAGTGGTATTCTTTTATAATTGAGCATAAGATAGTTTCCTTTGTGAATATCTAAGGACACTTATATGGAAACTACAGAAACATATGTAATGTTGTGTTTGGGATTTGAATTATATAATAGAAAGTATTTTATTTGTTATTTGTTATTTGTTAATGGGTTTGGAAGGAAATAATGAAATAAAGTGACAGAAATGGGAGAAATTACATAGCTAAATTGCATTCATTTCATTCTTGAGGCTGTCAAATTTCAGTGTATTTTGTTATTATCGGTAAATAGGGACGGCCCTAGCAGGTGTTAAAAGAGTCGTAACAGTCATAAATGGTTGAAAGTATTAGGTGGAGGGAGTAATTGGTTAAGAGTAGGTTGGGTCAACAAAAAAGACAGCAACTTGAATGTGTTGGAAGTACAAGGCCAGAACTTGGGCCCTTGAAGCTAGCTTGCATGATAAAATACATAAAAATCGTGTCTTTCAATCATGTGATGTCCAATTGTGGAATTATGGATAGATCAGTTGGTACATTAAGAGCTGCATGACCCTGCTATCTTATTAATCCTTTTGGTCCTCACGATGTATCCTTTTCTAGCCCTTTTAGCCCAAAATAATCACAACCCCCTTCCTTCCTCTTTGTCCCTCAACTCAACAACATACTTGTATAGAACTAACAATCCAACATATTAGCTTGACAACAGAATCGTGGATTTGAACAAAAACAAGTCATTCTGGACATGGTGTATGTTTTCCTTGATACACCAAATAACCCATTTCTTTCTCCTTTTTGTTTTATCTGCAACTGGTCAGATTGATCATCATGATTTAATTGTGCTTCCACATTTTTATTTTGATGAGTTAACATGAAATCCAGTGTAGTAGGTATATTCTTTGGATGATTTCCGACACAAAGTTCTTGTTTGCTCTTTCTTCCCCCGTTATAAAATTCTGCATAGCACAATAATCTGTGTTATTCATGATCTAGCCTCTTCTGCTACTGCCATACACATACTATTTGCACAGATAAACCACCAACTTTTGCAACGGGAAGTACTCTGGCCGAGTGCAAGTGTGAAAGCTCTCACCAGAACATTCATCTAGTAAGGGCACAGAAAGATAAGAGCAAGAACTCGTTATGTCAGTTCAGTAAGACCATAACTGTTTTATTGATATCCAACAACCTGACTGTCGTGTTTGGTAAGTGAGAAAGCTGGGCAAAGAAGGAGAATATAGTTAAGAAAGGAAGAGAGCAGTAACAACTTAGCTAAGCATGATGCTCTTTCTCCAAAATTTTCATAACCGTGCTGGACATTAAATCGGTGAAGTTACTGGAACGACCGATAGTATGCCTGGTTTTACCGGATAGTTTATTTCATAATAAATAATTCATATATAAAAAAACATTAACAATATGTAATATAAGTATAAAAAATTATGTTATATCATTACAATTATGCTTAGAAATATATTTTGGATTATCATTGTACCAATTTTCACAATTTGATACTTTTCATATATCACTTGAGTCACCAAAGCTACACGGGAAGAACGGTTGGTACGGTATTGATAACATTGATCTAGTCTAGTTACAGTTCTCTTGCATTTGAATAAACACTAGTGTTATTTCAGGCATTAACTATCTACTTTCGACCAAATTACCTTGCAATCAAAGCGCAACATTAAGCTTGCTTTTTCACAGTTCTCCTCAAACAGACATTGACATGGTGTTCCACCACCTCAAGATTAACATTTGCCTTCTTCTAATATGCTGTTCAATGGACTATTCCATTAAAATGGGAAACTAGTAGACAGTAAAAGGTAGATAAACCCAACAACTCAGACTGTTTTCAATCAATTCAACTCATTGCATCAAACAGAAACGGCATTTCAACATTGGAAAGCCACAGCAGTTTGTGAAATTCAAGTTACATTTCATCCACATTATTACTGATAAAAGCGCAAACTAAGAACACAACAAAAACTAGAAAAAGAAAACCCCTAAAAAGAAGTAAATCTCACCAACAAATTAGAGCAGTTTGAGAATATCGTCAGCTCCACTGAAAGTAAAGGCGCCGCCTTCTTCCAAATTGAGCACCTTAACCACGCCATCCTCCGCCAAAATGGCATATCTCCTTGACCTCACTCCTAATCCTATTGGCTTATCACTCAAATCCAATTCAACTCCAAGTTTCTTCGTAAATTCCCCATTTCCATCGGATAAAAGCAGCACCTCATCGTTAATCCCCAGATTCTCCTTCCAAGCTTTCATAACAAACGCATCGTTGACCGAAATGCACGCAATTACATCAACTCCTTTGGCTTTCAGCTCCGCGGACTTCTCAACGAATCCAGGGAGGTGTTTCTGCGAACAGGTGGGAGTAAAGGCGCCGGGAACGGCAAACAGGATCGATTTCTTACCGGCAGTGAGGGAGGAGATGGTAGTGGTCTGCAATTCGCCGTCATCGTCCAAATAGGAGAGAGTGGAGTCGGGGAGCTTGTCTCCGACGGCGATAGAGGCGGAGATTGCGGGAGTGGCGGTTGTTTTAGTGGAGAGTCTTTTGAAATTGAGGGGTTTGATTTGGTGTTTGAGAGGGAGAGAGGAAATTGAGACTTTGGAGGAAAGAGAGATGGGATAGAGGAAGGACTTGGGAGTGCCGGTGGGTGTGGCGGTGGTGGCGGAGGAGAGGAGCAGCCTGGAGACGGTGAGAGCGGTGGCCATTGGTGAAATTTAGGATTTGGTAAGCAAGCTTGTTGAGTGAGTATCCAGGGAAATAAGGATTTTGGCGCTTCAAGCGGCGGAATGAACAATGTCCATTTATCACGTCACGACAAGTTTATTTGTGTGTTTTGTTATAAATCGTCACCAATTTCAGTTATTAAAATATTTATTTTTATATAATTAAAGTTTCCTTTATTTTTAGTAATATCTAACGATGCAAATAAACTTTTCAATAATTTAAGCAATTTCTAATTTATGTAGGTAGACCTTGTTGTCGTGAAAATTTTTAATTCACGAGTTTTTAGGAGGGTTCTGTATTCATTTTTTTTTATTTGTTAAACTGATTGGATTTGCCATATTATATATCGGTATTAAAAATTTGTCACCCTATCTATTAAATAATTAATACATGTATGCAATCCAGGTCGGATCTGTATATAGTCGGAGCAAATCTCTAATAAATTAGGTGGCAAGAAGAATAATTAAAAAACAAATAAATGTTTTTTTAGATGTAACAGAGTATGAAGTTTACCATCAGAAATATTTTATTACTGAATTATGATAACCCACCAAAAAATTTGGTCTTGATCAAATTCTTAAGCTAAAAACTATAACTTGGTAGTAAGATAAATATAATACAATATTTGAATGCGGTAAATTCAGTTATATATGCAATGACAAAATCGAAATCCAGATCCCAATAGTTAAAATGAAACTAAAACAATAATTCGGTGGGAATTGCCAATTTCCAATGTTTCTATACAAAAGATGACTTGAGGAATGATGCTGGAAAAAGTTATATAACAATGCATGGTGTGCTAAATGCCATTTTTAATGGATAGGGTTTGGAGCCTGAGGACTACATATTATGTGTACTTCTGATGTAAGATGTCCTACTATCCTTCATGCTCCACTTCTATAACAAAAGATAATATCTAATTTTCAAATTATTGTTTTCGTTAGTCAAGCTATATTTGCGTTTAAGATGAGGGATTGTCATATATAAGAGCTAAGGTGTTTATTTGGAAACAAATTATTGCAGTTATTACCAAGAAGCACTAGCTCAATTATTATGCAAGTTGTCTTAATTATGACCAAATCAAGAAAAATTATTTTTCAAAATTTAAAATTATTGACAATATATATATATATATATATATATATATATATATATATATATATATATATATATATATGTATGTATGTATGTATGTATGTATGTATGTATGTATAAATTATAATCTTAAACCATATAGTTGTCTCAGGTGGTTATGATTCTTAAATAGTATAAACTATATATTGAATTGTTTTTTAATTTACCCAAAATACTTTAAAGGGGGAAGTTATATAACAACTTTTGGGGAAAACTTACTTGAACTAATTAAGGTTCTTAGTTTAAACAACACGGTACAGTTGCTCCTCCCTCCCCTAAACTTTTTAGGTGTGTTTTTGAATTTTCTTATCTTATTTTATTATTATTTTTTAAATCATTATTTGTTTTATGTGTCATTGTAGAGTTTTTTATTCAACCTATTTTTATTTTTGAAACGTCATCCATAGTGATATATTTTTTGGAAAACTTTTTCTAATTGTCTGGTAGGTATTTGGTAGTGATCTGATAGGAAGAACAAATTGTGTCAAATCTGGCCGGTAACTCAAATAATTGTGTGTATATATTAAGAAAGATTTTTATAAAATTCATATATATATGAGCATCCTATCACATACCTTCAAAAAAATTTCAAATGCTCATTTATCTGGTAAGTACTTGGTACAAATCTTATATTTTATTGAGAGTTCATTCAATCCACCAGGTTTATGTTTGTAATATATTCTTACTATATTTCATAAATTTACTAGCATCCTACTAGATACCTTCAAAACTTTTTTCAACTATTCGATTATCTGGTAGCTATATGGTAGAACCTTATATATCATTGAAAGTATATTCGATCCATCAAGTTTATGTTTGTAACAAATTTCTACTATATTTCATAAATTTACCAGTATCATACCAAATACCTTCAAAAAAATTTAAATTGTCCGATTTCATTAGAATTTATTCAAACCACAAAATTTATATTTGTAATAGATTTCTACTATATTTCATAAATATATTAGCATCCTACTATATATTTTTAATTTTTTTTCAATTGTTCGATTACCTGATAGGAATCATATATTTCATTGAAAGTGTATTCAATCCACCAAGTTCATGTTTGTAATAGGTTGCTACTATATTTTTAAAATTTATTAGCATCCTCCCATATACTTTCAAAAACTCTTTTTTCAATTGTTTGATTATCTGGTAACTACTTGATAGAAACAATATATTATCATATATCATTTAAAACAAAAATTCAAAAGCTACAATTAAACGAAATTTTGAATTCAGCAAACTATCAACATTCTACCAAATACGTGAGAAGAAAACGAAATGCAAAATCAAATACAGATATGATAAAAAACACATCAATATCTTCGATTATTATCATTCTCAACAGAAATTCAGAAGCTCTAATCAAACAATTTGTGAATCAAATCAAAACTTGATGAACTTGAAAGCAAAACTCCTACAACTTTACACCCAATAAAATTCATATTACCAGTCCAAGATCCACAGCAGTGCAACAAAACAAGAAGATGATCCATTATGTAGAGCTTCAAAGAAAAGTCAAATTAAATGCAAAAACAAAACAAAACCTAATGGCAATTTCAAATTAAAAATCATAAAAACATGATCCAAAGCTGAAAAAATTGAAATCATTCAGAGAAATGATTGTTGCAGAGATTAGAAACCGCAAATACTTAAGAACAGAAAGAAACACGCATAGAAGAGATATTTGTTTCGGAGAAGTGCGCTGAGAAAAACGATGACGAGATAGAAAGAGAGTATGTGCTAGGGCATATCCAACCCCACTTCAAAAGTGGGGTTGGGAGTTGGAAATGAAATGGGGTTGTTCCAACCCCACTTCATTTCTACTTCAAATTCTGAAATGTGAACAGTGTCACTTCAAATTTGAAGTGACACTGTTCACAACTTCAAAATATTTACTTTTTACTATTTTTAATTTTTTTAAAATTCTTTTACTTTGAATATATATTTAGAATGTTAATGTTATTTTATTTATAAAAAGCTTGTTTTTATTTTATTTTTAAAAAAATTATTATTACTTTTATAGTTGTGGTTTTGAATTTTGAAGTGAAAAATAAAGTGCAAGGTTGGAGAAAAAATACTGTAACAACTTTAAATAATAGAGTAAAATAGAATTTGAAGTGAAAATTGAAGATGTAGAGTTGGAGATGCCCGAAACGTAGTGTATAAAACTAAATTTTATAATGTGAAAAAAAAAACAATTGAAGAGTAACTGGGTAAATACTTTATCCAGAACCTATATTTTTCAGTTATCTTAGAGATCCCTCTGAATGAGTCTTGAACCCATTAGTTAGGTAATTAAAAAAATAATTACTCTGTGTAAATAATAAAAAAAAAACGAACATGTGTTAGAAAGTTAGATGAGAGCAACTTTTCTACTCGAACATGATTAGTAGAATTGCTGTGGATCTAACTTAGTCGAAAGTTTCATTTCTACTCAATACTGCCTCCCTTTGTCAATAATTGCCTTTTTCAAGATGTTTCAAATTTTTTTAAATAAATATCATTTTAGAATTTTAATGTACATTTTATCTATTTTATCTTTATTTAATGTACACTGAAAATGATAAAAAGAATAAAGTATCAAATTAAATTTTAAATGAACAAAAATCATAAGGAATAAATAAATATTTTTATCATCCTAATTAATATGACATTAATATAATAATTATTTAAAAAGGGAGGGAGTGACAAATAAATGTTGACTCACACCTCTTGTAATTTCCTTTACCTTTTTCCTATTCACATGTAAGTAGAATACAATGGAAAATCAAAGCCGTCTCGAAGGGGTGGTCAGAAAATGCAACACCCAAAGCCAATAGGTGCGAATGAGCTCATAATTAAAGAAAAAAAGCTTCCTTGTGTGGTTTGAAATACAGATTTTAATTGAGTTCAGATAAATAGAATATATCATGAAAATTATATAATAAAAATATAATGTGTTTCGTTGATTTTTCAAGAAGTAAATTTTAATTGCTTTTAAAACTGAAGTCTATTTATTTATATTTATTTGTCTAATATCCATGAAATATTTCTCTATTAATAACCATAAAATGTTAAACGCGAGTCCTAAACGTAAAGACCCACCATACTGATATACACATTGTGTTTTGAGAGTGATAGCATACAAAAATTTATTGACAACGGAGACAAATGTGACTATTGAAAACTATTGTATAGGCAACTTTAGCTTGAGATATTTTTATAATTACTAAAAAAACAATCGGTAATCGGTAATTTATCATTTTCCCTGATGGATCATATTTCTTAAATTATTTTAACACATAGGAATAAATAAATAATCAATCTGAAAATGCATTTTTAGAAGTTTATCCAGCTCATCTTTTTATATGATGTGGCATTACGTATCATTTCAAATTGTAGACAATGCTTATTTGATTGTCTAGATATAACCAAATAAACATTGCTTACAATAAATACAATTTAAAAATGGAATATATAATCTACTATTCTTATCTTATAAATAAACATTGTCGATTTTTAAGACTATTACCATATCATGAAAAAGAACTTCTATTTCACATGTCACTTATACTTGGAATCCAGAAACTAGCTACCTAATTATTATTGCCTAATTGTTCATTTTTGTAAATAAAAAATAATAAAATGATAACATTCAGTTGTTAGTTTACATAATTGAACAGTTCAACTGTTACGATCAATAGACGCATTAATAAAAGAATTTGTGATCATGTCATAGAATGACAGTGATTATCAACTAAGCATGCTCGAGAATATAAACATGCATGCTTAGCAACCCTCATTACATTTACTTTATTTGGAGTTTTTAATTAAATTAACATCTTATTAAACCCTCGCTTGATTACATGACATCTCAATTATTGAACTAATTGTTATATTCAAGAAATAGAACTTTGTTTTTAATTGGATGGTATGCATCTCAATTATTGAACTAATTGTTATTAAATGCTTGAACAATAAAAGCTTTCTTAAATTCATCAGTAACTCAACTGATACACCTTTCAAAGTAGAGGTGAGAGATCTTGGATTAGAAATCCAATTTCTTTACTAATCCATATTTCTAAAGAAATGGTTTTATTGAATTTGAGCATCCATTTAACTATAACTAAACTGAAGTTGCATTGAATTCGAACTTGGTAAGGTTTCATTTTGAAATCGACAATAGTTCTTTAGGATGTAGAACTCAAAAATTAATAAGTGTATACACAGACAATGGTTTGGAGTTTAAAATAATTAAAATTTGTTGAATTTTAACTGTTTATAAAATGGTTGTTTTATATATTGGTTGGTTGGTTTTATTTCTTCTTCAAAACTTGTATTTGGAGAAATATTTTTTCAAAGAAAAGGGAAATATTTTATAGATACATTATGCGGTATATTTCCAACGATACATGAGTAAAAGAAACCTCATACATTAAACAAAACACTTTGTCATAATAAGAGAAACAAAATCTTATCATAGAGGGAGACAAAAACAAATTTGTCACAAAAGCAAGATAATAAACATAAACATAAACAAGGAAAAAGGTGCAATATATAATTTTCTTAACCTTCAACTATCATTTTCAAATATTTGCAATCATAAGTACACCTGCGTACACCATAGCATCAATCGGATTTGCAAATCATTAGAGATTATGCTTAAGACAAATAGATCCGGGTGTCGAATGTCAATGATCCACAAGTATCTTTGTCTAAAAGCTAATGAAGTCCAGCCCAGTAGTAAAACTATCAAGATTAAAATGTGTAGCAGTGGATCAATATTTAAAAGTATAGTAGAAAGATTATAAATTACCTAATGCAGATTATACGAATAAAATCCAAGAAAAAAATGAATGAAAAACAAAACAAGATGAAAATAAAGGGAGGAGGAGGAAGAATGAAGCCTAATAGCTCCCTTTTCCTCCTTGAATTTAATAAGAGAGAGTTTTTTTTTAAAGAATGAGGTGTAACAAGGCTTTTATATAAATATATGAATACAACTTCATCTAAATGTCTTAGATTAGTGGAACAAAAAACTACCTATACCTTTGATAATGTTATACTTGTAAGCTTTAATTGGACAAAACTTAAAAGTCTATTTTGACTACATTTACTGTGATTAAATTTTTAAGTTAAGTAGCTTTACTATATACCTGTTCGTCGGGCGGGCCGGGCTTGGCGGGTTTTTTACAAAAAACGTTAACCCAAGCCCGTACTTGAGAACTTCGGGCTCGGGCCGGGCTAACAAGGTCATTCCCAAGCCCGGCCCAAGCCCATGAATATTTTATTTGTTATTAATTTTTTTATTAAATTAATAGAAAAAATATAAAAAAAGTTAAAATATGTTTAAATTTTAAATA
>CATIWQ010641894.1:0-34496 GCA_949673415.1 Euphorbia schlechtendalii
GTACAAAAACATAATTTAGAATTTCTATGGATATTAGCAAATATTGAATATTTAAACCAAATCTCATTTGGACCCATAGAATTCTCAATTATGAATTTAAGAAACCAACAGTCATACTTACATATACCAACATGATTCATAATCATGGCAATTTTAATTACATCTACTATATTTAGCCGAGATACTTGGTGAAATTGCTAAATTTTAACAATTATGACTTAAAGCTTGTTAAGGCCCAATGGTTAGCAACCATTTTGCAAAATATGCAATTTTGCTCCCACTTGAATTAAGATGTCACTATTACTAAATTTAGCATCCCAACTATAATAGGTACCACGGTCTATTTGGGCTAATCTCACATTTAGAATATTTAATTTAATTAAATATTAATGTCACAAGTTAAGACTTTAACTTTTATTCCAATTAATTAAAATTACAATTTTAAAACATATTAGAATTTATGACCCAGAATTGACAAAATAACAAGAACTTTATTTCGATTCAATTCGGATCAGTCGTTTGAAACTTTCACACGAATTTAGAATAATTTTACAACCATTATAATTTAACCTCAGATTACAAAATACTCTCCTTCAAATTAATATTAAATCCGACTTAAATTATTGACCCTGGATAAATTTAAAATACCCATTAATTTTAAATACGATCCGGTTCAATCGTTTTAACCAAACGAACTAATGGTAAAAAATTATTTCGAACTCCCTTGAACCCGTGGGCCTAAAGGCCCACTACCCGTGGACAGCAAGCTGCTGTCCACAGGTGATGGTGTTGGCATCCAATGCCAATACCATATATCAGCACGCCAACAGTGGCGTGAATAAAGTTCACGCCACTATTTGGCATTTACTTTTTTTTAATTATTTTTATTTATTTATTTATATTATTTAAATTAATGATTTATATTATTAACAAATAATCATAAATTAATTAAAACCCTAATGAACATAAACAACAAAATAAGAACATAGTCACCATGATCAAACCAACTAATTTGAGAAAAATATCAAAAACTCAAATTAACGATTTTGAAATCTTTTCTACCAAATCGAAAACTTTCACAAATCAAGAAACTTGATCTTTTGACTAAATTCAAAATCGATTAATTACAACAATCAATTTATCAAATTAATTTTGTCAATTAATCAACTTGAGGAAAAATTAAAGAACCTCAAGAACGATCTCAAAACTTTTTCCATCGACATGGGAAACCCAAAGAAATCAAGAAAAACCCTAAACAATCCTCTTCTTAGAACCAGGCTCTGATCCCAATTGAAGGGAATTCTCATCGAAAACATAACCGCGTCGGCGGAATTACCGGTTAAAGATTTCTTGAATTCGAATAGGATCTTCTCAAGAACCATTGATAGGGTTTCAAAAAGATTTAATTTTAATAAAATAAAACTTACTTGATAGTCTCTTTAAAAGACATATGCCATTAAAGCTCTCAAGTGGAAGCTCTCCAATCTCACGTGCACTCCTATAGACTGAGACCGGTGCTAGCCGTAGGGACGAAGAACAAAGGCAAAACTCCAAAACCCATTCACCATAAAAGCTACCTCGTTTTTGTGTAGACATAAGTTATTACGTTTTTATTTTATTTTGTCTATTTATACCCTAATTAGTCAATTAGGTTTAGGTTTAGGTTTAATTTAATTATGAATTTGGCCCAATTAATTTTAAGTTTAATAAATAAACCACATAGTTTAATTCCTTAAATAAATTTAATTGTCAACTTTCATATTTTACAAATTAACCCATAGACAAAAATAAATATTGCAATTTAATCAAATAAATTGTCATACTACAAATTAATTTAATTACCTAAATTTAGTCAATCAATAATTTTAGTATGCAATACTTTATGATTAAATTTATTCAATTAAATTATTCAACATATGAATTTATTTAGTTATCAATTAAACAAATACCATATGAAAATGCAATTTAATCGATTTAATTTAATTTAATGAATAATATAAAATATATTATATTACACCATTAACTAAATTAATTTCTTGGAGTTATATAGATTATTCAATTACATTGACTTGACATGTCAATTAATTAATAATTAAAATTCTTCATCAAGTTTTTGTAACATTGTATGTACAAGAAATCCCAGATCAGTAGTTCTAAGCGCATGATCCTTTAGGTCTGTCCATATGTTGGCAATTGGATTCACCCATAGACTGTAAACGGATTTTAGTAAACCATTATAGTCCCCAATTGGAATAGAATACAGCCGTCTATTAAAGATACTAAACCCAATAGTTATCTCACAAAGTCCTTTGCCAGTTGACATCAATATGATGAACAAGAGGCATGGTGCTTGTCACCCTCTTATACAGTTGATCGTATTTCTTGATCTAGAATAAAATGATAAAATATGTCAACGACTTATTGGACGTCCTTATCCCTTTAATTCATCAATTGGTCGGTTATTCATTTCGGTTTATCAAACCGATGGCAATCCTATCACTTCAACACTACTATCAACATGGTTATGAAACATACCGAGCATACTCGTACTTGTAATCCAATATTTAAGGACCCATTAGTAATATGCTACGGCATACCCACTTCCACATTAATAATAAATTGAAATAAAGTCTGAGGACTATTGAGACCTGCTCAGCAAACTGTCTATGACATACAACCATGTGACCTTTCTGTGTGGATCGGTCCAGCCCCATGTTCTCAACATGTGCCTATGTTCATGATCTACTTTACAAGCGACATAACAATTACATTGATATAGATCATCCAACATACAAGTCTTTCGTTTCATTCGTTCCCATGATTAAAATAGACTTGGGACATTTATGATTATCAATCAATGGATACTCTACTCATATTATAGCACAAGGTATAAATGTAGTAGTTATAGCCTTTATAATGTAACACTACATGAACCAATGCCTTTGGAACTAGGGCACATTAACAATTCCAACAAAAGCAACAACAAATACTTCATAGTCCATCATCGATGGTGGTGAATTGAAATAAAGTATTAAAAACCAACTGAAATTTGAATTTGAGGAGACTGTCAATCAAAAGATGAATGAAAAGTTTTCTTTATTGGTCAAAAGAGTGGCAAAGGAAAATCCTACTCTAAACATTAGTGTGCATAAATTAAAAGTTAATATCACCCTGTAGAAATGGCGAAACCCTATCCCACCCAAAACCCTACTGCCGCCGGCTTCTACAACCACCACTTGCACACCTTACCACCACCGAAACAGACAAAAAACCTATCTCATCCCTATCGCTACTCAACCAACAACCGCAACCAACCCTCTGGCTCTCCTCCGACGTAAGGTAATAAAGTTTACTTTGAGAATTATCCAAATTCTCATGATCAGAAAATGATGCAATCAATCTTCCTTAAATATGGTGTACGAGGGACAGTTTATGCCGCAAGAAGGAGGAATGCCAAGAACCTTAACTTCGGCTTTTTCACAGCTGATGGATCGCTACCTATGTACAAAGTTTTATATAGGTTAAATTCTGTCCAAATAGGCAACGTCAGAATGCGTGCGTTCAAGGCACGGTATGCGCATCGAACCACGATCCCAATCAACCAAGCTACACCCCCAGCTGTAATTCCGAAACAACGAAGGAGTTTTCGTGACTCATCTTGCGATCATCGTACTTATGCTTCCGTTGTTAATAGCCCTCCTCCGATTTCAACGAAGGGGAATCTTGAATCTCATGCTGCTCCATGGTTATCACGGGCTGCTATCGCCATGGTTAGTAATATCTGTCTCATCCCAGAATTGTTTCAACTTATAACAAATAGGGACTTTGCGGTAGATTTTATTGCACCATTGGGAGGTGACCAAGTAGCCATTTGCTTCTTCACAATGGATTCGCTATATGGTTTTCTTGATTTTGATTACCTAGAGTTACAAGACTTGTTACTAGATGTAACCTGCTTCCCGACTAATTTTGTTCCTGCAGAGAGTTTACTCTATGTTGACTTCTTGGGGCTACCTCCGGCTCTCATCTCTAAACCGTTGATCCGATAATTATCCTCACTTTGTGGTAAATTAGTCTCCATTGATTTCGATTTTGTTCGTCCTGCTCGGCTAGATGTTGTTTCCTGCTTAATCTCGGCCCCAATCGGGTTGAAAGATCAAGTCATTAATCTGCAAGTGGGAGACACTATTGTTACAGTCTATGCATCACTTAGGCAGGCGGTGGCATGCTGCCATATCCCCACTCGAGATCTAACAACGTCTCCTGTAGTAACAGCAACCTTAGACGAGCCTTTGTTCTCTAGCCCGGTACATCCATCTGAGAACGACTCTCATGTTTCGAAATCCAGTATGGATATTCTAGCAACCTCTGCTAGCAAACAAATAGACAGTGAGTTACCCTGGTCTAGAAATAGCTCGAGCTCCAAAGAAACACAAGATCTACCTTCGGCCTCAGATGCAGCCACTTCCATTAATTATACAAGCTCCTCAGACCCGGATATTTCCAATAGGAACAGGGTAATTCTTCAAGCTGTTCCGACAGCTACTCTTGTAAATGATAATTTACTGACCTTTGAGATTGGAAACAAGCTTGGTTTATTTCACAAACGGCACAAGGAAATGATTATGAGGGAGCTGGACAGTAGCTCTTAGAGGTTATCGTATCCGTGGTTTTTTGCTCCATACTTATGTCTTTGTCTTTTATTAGTTGGAATTGTCGAGGTGGATTAAAGAATAAAACCAAACAAGTGTTTATTCGATCTTGCATACGGAAATACAATATTTTCTTTTGGGTCTTATTAGAAACAAAAGCCGAGATCGTACACGACATGATTGTAAGGAAATTTTGGGGACATAATAACTTTTCTTTCCATTGTGTGCCTTCCCGTGGTCTTTCTGGTGGAATTGTTTTCTCTTGGAATTCGGTTTTGGCCACTATTACTTTGGTCTCCTCTGGTCTGAATTGGTGCGTTTTTCATTTGGTTAATACAAGCTTGGATATTCACATAGTGGCTTTTTATGGACCTACTGATACCGCGGAAAGGAATCAGCTATGGCTTGACTTGGTTCCTCTTATTAATTTATATTCACAAGTACTGGTTTGTGGTGATTTCAATGAGGTTTTCGGAACGTTCAGGAGGTCGTTGGTCTCAATCGATTGGCTTTTTTCGGGATTTTGTGAATGAGTGTGAGTTACATGATCTTCCTTTGCATGGCCGTGACTTCACTTGGGTGAATTCGCAATCATTTTCGTGGATTGATAGAGTTATGGTATCAAGTGGAATCTCAAATTTGTGGCCAAACTTATCGATTTCTACTTTGGACACTACATTGTCGGATCATCTGACAATTTTGTTTCGATCTCACCCGTTGACAGCAGTATATCCAAAGCTCTTCCATTCTTTAAACTGTTGGTGGGACCATCCGGATTTCATGAATTATGTTCAATCAAAGTGGCGGGCCGTTCGGCACTCTCATGCAAACCGAGATCTTGCTTTTAAATTAGTCAAACTAAGTAATTCTATTCGTTCATGACATGCAGCGAACTTTGGTAATTTGGAAGCAAAGATCAGAGATCTTGAATCAAAGATCCTTGTCCTCACATCTAGCGAGAACTCTCGTCCTTTATCATCTGCAGATCGGGAGGAATTGGACAGTCTGCGGTCTACTTTGCTGCTGCAACGACGTAGTTTTGAAAGCATCAAGCATCAATAATCCCGGGTGAAATGGACGTTATTAGGTGACCAAAACACCTCTTTCTTTCACCGTATTGCCTCAGCCTGTTTCAGAAACAACCGGATTTCACAACTAGAAATTAATGGCTGTCTGGAATCCGATCTACCAACTATTACCGAAGCTATTAGATCGTTCCACTCAAACTTATTTGCGCCCTCAAGAGTGGTTCCTTTTTCATTACTGAATCTTCAATTCAACAAAGTTGCGGATACTTCTAATTCAGCATTGACAACCCCCTTTTCTGAACTTGAAATGTGGTCTGCTGTCCGCTCGTGCGAGGAGAATAAAGCGCCGGGTCCGGATGGGTATAATTTTTCTTTTATAGAAAGTTTTGGGATGAACTCAAGGAAGATATTATGGCCATTTTGCACAACTTCCATTCATCGTGTCTTCTACCGAATTCCCTCAAAACTTCTTTCACCGTGCTTATTCCAAAAGTGCCCGGTTCTTCTAGCTTACAGAACTTCTGACCGATTGCCTTACTACATGGTGTTTACAAAATTTTAGCCAAGATGCTCTTTAAGCACCTCCAACAGATCCTACCCTCTTTAATCTCGAATAATCAGTTTGCATTTATTGAGGGGAGAAGCATTCAAGAGTGCTCTTTTCTTGCTTCGGAGGTGATTAGTTCAATGCATAAGCAATGAAAATCTTATCTTTTTCTGAAGCTTGATTTTCACAAGGCTTTCGATAGTGTTTCTTGGGTCTACCTTGATGTAGTCATGTTAGCTATGGGCTTCAATAAGAAATGGATTTCCTGGTTAGCCAATTGTCGAAAGAATTTGACAACTTCAATTCTTCTCAATGGGTCTCCGAGTGAGCCGATCTGATTGCGAAAGGGGGTAAAGCAAGGCGATCCGTTATCATCCTTTGTGTTTGTTTTGGCAGTTGAAGGATTGAAACAGATTATTGATACTAGTATCCGAACGGGCCTTCCCCCGGGCTTCCGTCTGGATGATTCCCTTCCTGACATTTCCCTTTTGTAGTTTACTGATGACACGATTTGCTTCCTCCCTACTGAAGAACCAATCATCTCGACATTCATACGAATTCTGAAATGCTTCGAATTGAACTCGAGGCTTCGTATAAATTTCCAGAAGAGTTCGTTATTAGGCATACATGTTGACAATGGCAGCCTGTCTCATTATGCATCTCTACTTGGTTGTCGCATCGACAAGTTTCCGATCACATATCTTAGAGCTCCTCTATCCTTCAAACGTCTATCGCCTTCTTCATGGGGTCCATTAATCTCTAATTTCAAAGGCAAGCTCGCCAATTGGAAAGGTAATTGCCTTTCATACGCCGGTAGAGTAGTTCTAATCAAATTGGTCTTATCATCCATTCCGGTTCACTTACTATCCATCTATAAGCTTCCATCCTCGATGGAGTCTACCCTAGTCAAGCTGATGATGAATTTCCTCTAGAGAGGGGATGGTGAAAAGGGCGGGCTGTCCAAAGTCAGTTGGAGTACCATCACTTTGCCGTTATCGCATGGAGGTTTGTACGTTCATGACTTTCATTTGATTAATTGTAGCTTACTACTGAAGTGGCTATGGAGACTACGATCAGGAAACCGTAACTCTTTGTGGTTTCGTTATCGTGTGATTCGTTATGGCTTTCGTGATTGGATTGATGTCGTTAATGCGAACTTTTCGAGCATGTCTCCAATTTGAGTTGATGTGATCCACTGCTGTCATGGTAACCGATTATACTAGGATATATTTATTTATTTCCAATTTTCGTGTGCGGATTGGAAATGGGTTGTTATATTCCTTTTGGTTTGATAATTGGACATCAAATAAAAATCTAAAGGATCTCTTCCCCGACCTTTTTGACTTATGCAATCGGTAGGATATTAATACGAAAGTGGGCTGCATCTTTTTATTCGACTATGACAGATTCAGTTGCCTTTTTGGAAATGTAATTTGTGTTTGAATATGCAAAGTAGATGCTTGGAATTATGCTCGTGGATTGCCTTATCTTGCCCGAGTTTATTTGGGGATAGTGTGGCTGTTTTAGACCAACGTTTGAGTCTTAATTTGATGGGGTTGAGGACTGTTTCTTGTGGGAGTTGGGGGAGGGGAATGTTTTTTCTACCACTAGTTTTTGTGCTGGCGTTTATCAATCGTCGCATTGGCCGAGCCCGGAGTTCGATTTTACAATAATTTGGAGTAGTTGCATTACGCCAAAAATACGCTTTTTTTGTTGGATCGTTATTCATGGTCGTTTGCCAATGAAACAAATGCTTTCTCAAAGAGGTTATGGTTCAGATGATGGCTGTCCATTTTGCAGCAGTATTGAATCTATGGATCACGCTTTAATTTCATGTCCGAGGAGTCGCAATGTTTGGCTGTCGGCGTTGAGATGGATCGGGTTATGCAGCCCTATTCCGAGTAGCTGCAAAGATTTCCTGACTTTGTGGCAAGGCTTCTTCAAGATAGGTTGAGCTAGAGATTTCGGGACTTCGCTTTGGCTTGCTATTGCTTGGTCTCTTTGGACTTCTCGGAATAAATTCACGTTTGAAGGAAGTTCACCTACGATGGACCACATCAGCTTTTGTTCACATCTTTGTTGGTTTAATTTTAAATGTAAGAAACGTTTTGTTTGTGGCTCGGAGTCTGATCTATTTGTAAACCCGGGCTTTTTACTTTCTTGTAACTGATGAGATACTCGTCTTGAGTTTCTGTTTTTATTAAAAGAGGAATAGGTGTTTTGTAGGCAAGCGTATGCATCAACCTAGTTGGGACATACGCCCCGAAATTTTCACCTATTCCAACCTTTTTCTCTCTTGGGAGACATTCCGTCTCCCTAGGGGGTTTTCAAAAAAAACATTAGTGTGCATTATTGAGAGATTGAGAATAAAGATGATGCTAGGAATGAAGATGTTGAAAGTGCATAGGGACATAGTGGATTGGGTTGTTGCTTAATCTTTTTCGTACTTGTGAATTTGTGAAATTGCGTTTGGTGTATTTAAGTTTTTGGAACTTATGTTTTGTAACTTGTGTATCATGATTTATGAACAACATTATGCTAAGTTTGAAGAATTCAAGACTACAACATTATTGTTTGCTGATTAAGTATTGAAATTTATTTCTATATTAATATTTATACGTATATAAATTAGATAGGTATTTCAATATAAATTAAAGAGGTGTTGTACACAATAATTTAAATTAAAAATCGTTGCAAAAACACTAGCAAACCGTTGTCACTAAAAACAATATAATATAAAATGGTTGCCATTATTGTAAAATTATGTTGCCAATAAAACCTAAAGTGTTTTTAAAATAAGCTGCATTTACTTAAAAATGCGTTGCCAATTCGAACATAACACCATTACCGGTGACGGTGAATGGCTTTTCGCAACCCCCCATTTATATTGCTAGTGCATGAAAAACCATTGAAACAGGTGCTTTCAATGATGGAGTTATTTCACGTTGCTACAACTTAAAAAGATTTCAATAGGCACCTAAGGTTACGGCAAAAAGTCCAACAATTATTTTTTCACAAAAGTGTAGCGTAAAACTCTAATGCAATAATTTATGCACTACAAGAAACGTTTTTCGGTGGTGTAGTGCGTTATTGTTCTTCGTTTCGATTGATAATCTACATGATTGCTGTGGTTTTTCATTTAATTTAAGTCTCTGCAATTTTTTCTGTAGTTTATCGTATCTTGATTCCTTCTTCTTCAACATTTATTACGATTTTGTAATCAACCTTTGTTCTCAATTTTTAAATTGATTTGCATTAATTATTTTGAGTATTTGTGACTTGAAACATACTGTAATTGAAAATGTGTAGCTAAAAATATAAAAAGATCTTAGAAAACAAAAAAAGATCTCAGTGTCACCATGTTTATTGTCTTGTTCTTCACCCAATATTTGTTTAACCCAGATGTAATATACATATATATATTAGGAAAAAAATATTACGGCGGATACCGCTTCAATGATAAAAATGAGACAAACATTTAAGTATAGATGTGGCATGTCCAAAAATTGAATTATTTGAGAGATTTTGAAACTTGTATTGGTTCCTTTGTAATTTTGTAAAAGTTGATATATAACGGGTAAATAGCATGCATATATAGCATATATGTAGTAAGTATATAGAGTAGATATATAACTTAAGTATAGTATGTATATATAGCAGATATATAACATGTATATAGAATACAATAAAAAAAATTATAAGAAACGTAAAAATAAAAAATAAAAATATCAAATATGTAAAAAAGATATTTTGAAGAAACTTGAATTGGTTTTCTACTTTATGTAATTGGATAAAAGTTCGATTTGTAAAAATGAAAAATACATCATGTAAATTAGCTCATCAAAAAGGCCATTTAATAAAAACTGAAAACAAGTTTGAAAAGTTCTTAGCAACAAAATAAGAGAGAGACACATACATTAAAGGAACAAACTTAAATTAGACAATGAAAAATTTATAACTAAAAAGAAATAAAAATTCTAAGATCCCTTTGGTTTGCTCTCACATTTTTTTTTGAAAAAATTAATTCTCTCATTTAAGTTTACATTAAATTGAAAAAAAACCCAACTCATCCCGAGTGTAACTTGAACTCGAAACCTCTAAAGTAAACAACTTTTGTCTTAACCACTAACTCAAAACCTCAATCTTTGTAATTAATAAATGGTGGATAAAAAGAAAAATAACATTTTATGATAAATAAAATGAAACCATGACATGTTCTCAACAAAATAGGAGATAAATACATTAAAGGAATAAATATAAATGAGACATCAAACTACCGTTTCCTTAATATGTCTGGTTTCACCTCATGCTCTAACTTTATTCGTTCTCATTAACCTCTCAACTTAGAAAAAATGCATTAATTTTTTTTATTGGTCACGTGTCAAATTCTTGTTGGAAATAAATTAATAAAGAGAATGACATTTTCAAAAATCAAATTAATAAAAAGCTGACACGTATCATTGAGAGTCAAATCAATATAAAATTTAGATGATGCATCAGGTGAAATAAACAAATTAACATACACATGGGCAATTCATCAACTGCTCAAAATTATTAGAGCATATTGATATATATCTCCATGGCTGATGATGATCAGGATTCTGCAGTCTGATTGTTCCGTACAACATGAAAGTATTGTACTACTATATCTTCTTGTCCATTTCACCATATTCCAGAACATTTCGGAACATTTTATGCAGGACATGAACATTTTCAATCAAGATCACAATCAGGAAACCAAATCAAAATACATAATTAAGTTACTCAATCCAACAAATTAGCTTCAAGTAATAAAATGAAAAACAAAAAGAGTAGTGGAAAACACCATAATATTTCCTAGAGCGTCGTGGTTACTAGGGTTCAGCCTCTCCCTACGGTTGTTCTGCGTTTAGGGCTTTCTCTTTCTTTCGTTAGTGTTTTCAATAGTCAATCAATCATTGTTTAAGGTCCCTTGGATTTTATGCTGTTTGTTTTTATTTCAGTACTGCCGTAGCTTTTACAGCCTTTATTTTGCGTCGCTTTATTTCTTGCTCTTTTCTGATTTTGTTTTGTGCCATCTGTCTCTACTCTTTTCTGATTCTAAAGCAATGGCTGATGACATTAACGAAAGGTATGCTAGGGTAAACTTAGACGATGATTCTTCATGGGATGATGAGGAGGGTTTTGTGGTTGAGGATAATGATGTTGCACCATCGGAAGCAGACATTAGTCTTTTTGTTCTGGCCAAAGTGATTACTGACCGACCTATCAAAACGGGGATCTTCATGAAAGTCATGCCAGGGGTGTGGGGTTCGGTGAAAAGGATGAAGATTAAGGAGTTGGAAGCATGACTCTTCTGCCTGCAATTCTTTCATGATCTTGATGTTGATAGGGTGTTGTTAGATGGCCCGTGGTCTTTTGATTAGCACCTTGTGGTTGTGAACCGCTTCAATATGGGAGTAAACCCCCAGACTATCCCGATGTGGAATGCTGAGTTTTGGGTGCATGTCATTGACTTACAACCTTGCTTTTGGATAGTGAAGATTGCAGAATATATCGAGAATTTCATCGGCACATATGTTTGCTCGAATAATACTTCTTTTGATGGTTCTTGGAAGGCTTTTATGAGAATTAAAGTCCGTATTGACATCCACAAACCCCTTAAAGTTAGGATGAGTCTAAAGAAACTGAGAGGTGATTGAAATGTGATCACCTTTCAGTATGAAAAGCTGCCTTTTTTCTGCTTTTATTAAGATATAATCTGGCATTCGGATAAGTTTTGCGAAGCAAAGTTTGACTCACCCAGGGGGGAACAAAAGCTGAAATTTGATGTTATCTTACAGGTAAAGCATAAACCAGTCAGCGAAAATGAGAATAGATGGCTGCACCGTAAGACTCGAGATGGGGCTGACTCAGGTGGGAGTGACGTTAAAGTGACTGCTACGGATACTACTACAACCCAGCCATTACCTACCCAACAGATCATGACTCTTGGAAATGTAGATGAGGGAGTTAGCGATGGGAGTGAAGGTTTATTGTCAAATCCTCGCCATCAACCTTCTTCGGCAAATCATTCGGTAAGGAAGTCTTTCTCTACATTACTTCCTTCGGTATATCCATCGGTAGCTTCGTATTTGGAAGAAATGGATTATGCTATAGATTTGAAAAGGAAACGCGTTGAGAGAGTTGTTGATCAATCTATCATGATTTCTGACGCACCTCGGATCTCTGATAGTTCTTTTTTATCTTTCGGGGTGGGTTCTGTAAAGGAACATACCCGCTTGCAGAAATGAGTACCCTCTGTTAGAATTGTTGTAGCCTAGGCCCCGTTACAATAGTTTGTGAACTTAAGAGGGTGGTGATTGAGTTTCATCCGATTATTGTTTTCTTATCTGAAATTCGTTGTTCTAGAACCCATATTGAAAGTTGGGTTTAAAAATTGGTTTTGATCATTCTTTTGTTGTAATTGGCAATGGAACGGGTGGTGGTTTGGCTCTTTTGTTGAATTCTTCTTTGGATGTGGTACTTCGAAGTAATAGTTTGTCTCGTATCGATGTGGACGTATCTTTAAATGGAAAATCTTGGCTTTTCACCAGTTTCTATGGAAACCCCTAGCAACATGAACGTCATATTTCTTAGGATATTCTTCGACGATTGGCGATCTCTTGTGGAGAAGGGTGTGAGCATGGGATTTTGTACCAGCTCGGGCGTTCGATGATGTTATCTTTTTGGGATTTAATCCTTGAATCACACAATTTTCGATTATCCAGAGATCTTTAAATGGGAGTGCTTCTCATCTCAAATTTTATTTTAAGGACTTAGAAAATTAGAATTTAGTAAAAATTAATTAAAAATATTTTTATTTAATTGATAAGTGTACAGTTACACTTATTATCAATATAATTTTACACACTAAACAATATAGTTTAAGTCATTTTTATACTTCATATAAAAGATTTCACGTAGTATGTAGTTGTTTTTGGTGCAAATGCAGATACTAGGTAAATCTTGAGAGTAAAATGATCTAAAGTGGAATTCTATGTAAAAAGAATGAAAAAGGTGTGAAAAGATGTGTAGAACTTAAAGATTTGGCTAAGGATCGAAGCTGTCAAAGATCGGTGAAGTTACAAGAAGAAATCTCAAGAAAAACACAATTCACGATCGTGACAACAATTCACGGTCGTGACTTGATACGCTTCAGAAGCAGAAAATTGTCAAACAAAGATTCACAGTCGAAACTTGTATATCACGGTTGTGACTTAGATGATTTTTTTGTCAAATCTTCTTAACTACCAACCGTCAGATAAAAATGATCAACCACCATTAACCGTCATCAACTACCAACAAAAAGACATTATCAAAAGTCAACCAATCATGAAAAGGTGCTTATCCATTGTGGATAAGATTGAAGCTTCTCAACTAATCACAATGAAGTGATACAATCTTTCGCCAATGGACACAACTCTTCATATGGATAGACGCAACCCTTCGAACTCTAAAAATAGGGTTCCAAACCTTACAAATTTCGTGCAACAGTGAATGGTGGAGCATTAGAGTGTAATTATAGGGTTACGTATAGTGTGTGTAGATAGAGAATGAAATATCTAGTTTCGCTACGTTCATAAGTGTTAGCGAGAAAATGTTTAAATGATTCGAATCCTTGTTTCGATCATGAGATTTCTCTATATTCTTGAGCGATTATTGTATAAGTGTACTTGTAAATCACTTATCAATAAAAGTTTTCGTTCTTCAATATTCGTTTATTCTATATTCACAAGGAATAGCATCCTAGCGGAGGTTCTGTACGGGCCGAGACCTAATTTAAAGCAGACACAGGAATTGCGGGAATTGACAACTCCCATTAAAGAGTGGATACTGTTTGATCAACTTTAGCTTTCACTTGCATACCTTACAAATTTGCTTTGATTTCCACTTATACTTTATATTTCAAAGTTTATGATATGTCTATGTGTCATAATGCGTATTTCGGGTTAAGTCTTTTATATTAATCAAGTTATATGCATTGGAGTTAATTTTAAGAGTAGTTTCAGATCGTGTATAAGCACTGGATCTGTGATATAACACTTTTTAGTGAGCCAACATTTTTGGAATGGTAACTTGCTAAATATGGCTATGTGAGAGTAACCCTTACTAAGCATTCTATTGACGTTGTCCAGGTTTATATAATTATCTTAATTCGTTTACTCTAGGTTTAGAAAAGTTATTTCATGTGTTGCTCTGCGGTGAATAATTGAACCTCTAGGTGTTTAGAACCAAGTCTGTTAGATTAGTTTATTGAATCATAAAATCTTTGTTAAACTCACATGTTTTCTCTGATATACTTATTTCTTAGGAAAAATCTATATATTTAGAATCTCTAGTCTTCCATACATATATCTATCCATTCATCATTCTGATCTTCCCAACTAAAATTCAAAAATATTTTATTTTCAATATTTCATTTTTATTGTTGATCTTCAAAGCTAGTCCTTCCCTTTGGGATCGATATCTTTTAAAACTACATCGTAACTGCATACTTACAGTGGTCACCATTTTTCTATTTAGATAAGCGGTACTGACAACACCTGTTCGTATTTTGAACTTATAACTTATCTGTAGGAAAGTAAGAGACAAGGTTTTTGGCTTCATTATTAAATAAAAAATCCTTGGAGTTATTAAAGTCGAAACCTTGCGAACATGTTTTTGGCGCCGTTGCCGGGGAAGGCAAGTGCGTTTTAAAGATCAAATTACAGGAGAATGGGCAATTATATTTTATATATTATTTTAATTATTTGTTTTTATTTTTCTTATTTATATTTTCTTGTTATTAACATATTTTTCTTGCTTCATTGATTTTTATTTTTAGTGTGTAAATGCCAAGTACGAGTAGTTCGGGAGAAAGTTTGGCATCTTTCGAATCAGAAATAGAATGATTTGGTAGGACAAGAAGATGGAAATATAAGAGACAAGAAAGAAATATGGCTAACAATCTAGACCAAGTTGAAAGCCCAAACCCAAATCCAAATCCAAACCAGGATCAACCTCAACCAAGGCTCATGGATTATGTTATTTCGACCATCAACGGTATTAATCAAGGAATTGCTAGACCACCAATTGATGCGAATTAGTATGAAATAAAACCAGTATTACTTCAAATGATTAGCAACAATGTGCAATACTATGATCTACCCAATGAAAATCCGAATTCTCACATTGCATACTTTTTGGAAGTCTGAGATACTTTCAGAATGCCCTATGTTCCTGAAGAAGCAATCAAACTTTGCTTATTCCCATTTACACTTTGTGATAAGGTGAAAGTTTGGTTGAATTCTTTACCCCCAAATTCAATCACTACCTAGAACTAATTAGCCCAATCCTTTCTAACTAAATATTTCCCTTTAGCAAAAATCGCAAGACTTATTAAAGAAATCACTTCCTTTACCTAAAAATATAGTGAATCCTTATACGAAGCCTGGGAACATTATAAGGAACTTCAACGAGTTTGTCCTCATCATGGTTTACCTCAGAATGTTATTCTGCAAACTTTCTACAATAGAATAAATCATGCAATAAGAGGAGCAATTGATGCTATGGCTGTGGGATCTCTAATGAAGAAAACTAGTCAAGAAGCTTTTGAACTTTTGGAAGATATGGAAAGTAACAATAGTATGTGGCTAGTGGAAAGATCACAAGTAAGTATTACTAATCCTACTCATTCACATGCTGCATCTACATCTTCTAGTTCAGTTAAAAAGGTCAATGAGTTAGATTCTATTTCTATTATGCAAGCACAAATATCTGCTTTATCTAACAAGATAGATAATATGCATATAAGTAAAAATAACCCTTTAACAAGTGAAAATTGTGGTCAAATTGGACACACTTCTTTTGAGTGTAACTTTAACCCATGTGTAGGGGAGCAATTAAGTTATGTTCAAAGTCAAGGGAATTCTTATAACAATAATAGAAATAGTTAGAAATTCTAATTGGAAGTATTGTGATAATCAACAAAAGAATTACCAGAGTATTGATAGAATAGGGCAATTAATAAGTAAAATAGATAAGTTTCTAGAGGGAGTTTGTAATAAACAGTCAGAGTCGGAAGAATGTTACAAAAAGTTAGAAAATAAGATGGATCAAATGTTTAAAAATCAATCATCTTCCATTCATAATTTGGAAATACAAGTTGGTTAATTAGCGAGTGCTATTCCATCTAGAGGGAAAGGCCATCTACCTAGTAACATAGAAGGAAATCCTAAAGAAAATGTGCATGCTATAGCCCTTCATAGTGGTAAATTACTAGATGAACTAAATCCTTCGGGTATGCTTTCTAATAATGTTGTCGAAGTACCGGATGAATATCTGAGTAAATCTAATGATAAAGCAGGAATGGATGAACAACCGAAATCCGGAAAGGTTAATCCCCCTCAACCACCATTTCCACAAAGAATGAAGAAGAAGAATGAGGATAAACAATTCATTTATTTCATCAACAAACTCAGATTCCGAACTACAGTAAGTTTATCAAAGAACTTTTATCTCGAAAACGTAGTTTAGAAGGAATATCAAAAGTATCATTAACTGAACATTGTAGCAAAATAATAACAGCTACAATGCCTACCAAACTAAAAGATCCAAGAAGTTTCACAATTCCGTGTAAACTTGGAAACATTTCTTTCCCAAAGTGTTTATGTGATCTTGGAGCTAGTATAAACCTTATGCCTTTATCGATCTTCAAAGAATTGAAACTCAATTATGAAGTTAAAAGGACATATATGGTCTTGCAATTGGACGACCAGTCTATTAAACGTCCTTATGGCATAATAGAAGATGTGCTAGTTAAGGTGGATAAATTTGTTTTTCCAACAGACTTTGTTGTGCTAGATTTTGCATATGATGAAAAGTGTCCTATAATTTTAGGAAGATAATTAATGCATACTGGTAAAGCATTGATAGATGTTTCGAAAGGTAAAATTAAGTTAAGGATAGGAGATGATACTATTGAATTTAGCATGGGTAAAGCTGATAAATATCCTATGGATGAAGATATTTGCATGAAACTTGACTTAATTGATGCTTGCATCCAAGAAGTTGTTAAGTTGGAATTCATCTATGAATATGAAGTCAAGGATTGAAAAACTCCATTGATCCCTAAATCTCTTATATTTTCCTTTATTTTATTTTTAAGTTAGTGCGTTTTGAAAAATAAAGGAAAAGAACAAAAACTTTTGGATTTTGACAAATTGCGACCGTGACATGTATCGCGCTCGTGATCTATTTGATTTGAACTTTCTGTTTCTGAGTAAGAGAGAGTCACGATCATAACTTACTCTCACGATCATGACCTGTACAATCTACACAGCATTTATTACTGTAACAACTATATTCTAACGGTTATATTTATCATATATCCGTTGGAAAAGCAATAATTATCCTAATTTCTCTATAAATAACCTCTTTTGCTGTATTGTTTTCACAAAAACACTTATTCATAATCACAATCCTTCGCAAAATCAAGTTTTCTCTGTTTTTCAAATCAAACACTATTATTTCTTTGTTGACTCCCAAGAAGTCTACAACAACTAAAGGGAAAAACAAGTTGATCAATCAACAAAATAAGTATGGATGTCCCTTTCCAATCTATAGTGATGAAGAAGTGGAAAGATACTTGACAATCAAGAACTTTGATTTTCACGGTACGATTTTCTGCGATCCTACTTTTGTTATTGATGCTGGGATTCACGCGGAACTAGAAAGATATTTTTCACTGTTTGGATTGGAAAAATTTTGTGAATATGTGATTTCCTTTTATCGAGGAATGAGTCCTCGAATTCTTGGTAACTCTTGCTGAAGATGGAAACTTTATGAAGAAGAAATTCAAAAATGAAGGAAAAGAGTATAAATTCATAATGATGGATTTAATCAAATGGTTTGGTTTAGGAGAAAATTATGACGAGATTGAGAAAGATGAAGATTATGAGTTGACAGATATCTGGACAGAATTAATAGGATTATATCGATATGATGTCAAGAATTCATCCAACAAGAACATTCAAAGTAATAGCCTTCTCTACCTTCAATAATTTATTTCTCAAAGCCTTTTATTCCGACACGAAACGACAAAGGTGTCAATGAAAGACTTGGAAATACTGGAGTGCACAGTTTCATAGTTTCGACCAAAGTTACCGATGTATGGAACTTAAAGATTTGGCTTAATATCGAAGCTGTCAAAGATTAGTGAAGTTACAAAAAGAATTTTGAAGAAAAACACAATATTCACAGTCATGACAACAATTCCCGATCGCGACTTGATACACTTCAGAAGCAGAAAATTGTCAAATAAAGATGCACGGTCAGGACTTGTATATCGCGGTCACAATGTGGATGGTTTTTTGGTCAAATCTTCTTAATTACCAACCGCTAGATAAGAATGATCAACCGCCATCAACTACCAATGAAAATACACTTATCAGAAGTCAACCAATCATGAATAGATGCCTATCCATTATGGATAAGATTAAAGCTTCTCTACCAATCACAATGAAGTGATGCAATCTTTTGCCAATGGACACAACTCTTCGTATGGATAGACGCAACCCTTCGAACTCTATAAATTGTGCTTCAAACCTTACAATTGTGCATGGTGTGGCATTGGAATTAGAAAAAGTGAGAGATATAGTGTGTGCGTAGATAGAGAGTGAAATTATTTAATTTTCACTACATTCATAAGTGTTAGCGAGAAAATGTTTAAGTGATTCAAATTCTTGTTTTGACCACTAAATTTCTATACATATTCGAGTGATTGTTTTATAAGTGTACTTGCAAATCACTTATCAATAAAAGTTTTCATTCTTCAACATTCGTTTGTTAGATATTCACATAGAATAGTATCCTAGTGGAGGTTCTATATGGGCCGAGATCGAATTCAAAGTAGACTTAGGAATTGTGGAAATTGACGACTCCCATTAAAGAATTGATACGGTTTGATCAACTTTAGCTTTCACTTGCATACCTTACAACTTCGCTTTGCTTTCTACTTATACTTTCTATTTCAAAGTTTATGATATGTCTATATGTCATAATGCGTATTTCATGTTGAGTCTTTTATATTAATCAAGTTATATGCTTTTGAGTTAACTTTAAGAGTAGTTTCGGGGTTAACGAGATTATGTATAATCACTGGATCTGTGATTTTAACACTGTTTAGTGAGCCAACATTTTTGGAATGGTAACTTGCTAAATGTGGCTATGTGAGAGCGACATGTACTAAGTATAGTAATATTATTGTCCAGGTTTATATAATCATCTTAATTCATTTGCACTAGATTTAGAAAAGTCATTTCATGTGTTACTCTGTGGTGAATCATTGAACATCTGAGTGTCTAGAACCGATTATGTTAAATTAGTCTAGTGAACATAATAACTTTGTTGAACTTGCATGTTTTCTTTGCTATACTTATTTCATAGGAAAAATTTATATATTTAGAATCTCTAGTCTTCCATACATATATCTATCCATTCTTTATTCTAATCCTCCCAACTAAAATACAAAAATATTTTATTTTCTTTATTCCGTTTTTCTTGTCGATCTTTAGAGCTAGTCCTTCCCTGTGGGATCGATATCTTTTAAAACTACATCGTAACTGTATACTTGTAATGGTCACCATTTTTCTATTTAGATAAGCAATACTGACAACACTTGTTCATATTTTGAACTTATATCTTATCGGTAGGAAAGTGGGAGACAAGGTTTTTGACTTCATTATTAACCATAAAATCCTGCGAGTTATTAGAGTCGAAACCTTGTGAACACAATGTCCAAATTGTGGAAATGAATTTCAAATTTTCAAGTAAGAGCCTTAAATATGCTTAGTGGATTGGTAGGTAACTAACTTATCTTAGAGTATAGAACTTAATATTTAGTTGACCAATTTCCTATTGACTGTTCACAAGATTTTGGCTATACTCGTTTCGAAAGACTTATCTCTGAAAACGGTGCCAAAAACTTATTCCCCACTTTTCTACTGATAATATAAAATTTCTTAATATGAACATGTGTTGTCAGTACCGATTATCAAATAGAAAAATGATGATAACTATAAGTATACAGTTGCGATGTAGTTTTAAAAGATATCGATCCCACAGGGAAGGAATTCGGTTCAAGGACCAACTAAAGTTATGGAACAAAAGAAAATAATATAAGTTAAGGGTTTCAAAATGGTGGACTAATGAATAAATAGATGCATGAACAGATTAGAGAAGATGTTAACTATATAGATATTTCTTAAGAGCAATTATAGTAGAGAAAAACTTGCAAAATCATCAAGAATATTTCATACTCTAGATAACTTTAACAAACATGGTTCTAGACGCATAAATATTCAATAATTCTCCGCAGAGCAACACATGAAATGACTTTTCTAAATCTAGGGTAAACGAATTATGACACTTATAAAAACCTAGAAAACCATAATACTATGCTTAATAATGTTCGAAAGATTTTGACTATACTTGTTCCTATAGGCTTATATTCGGTAACGGTGCCAAAAACCTAGTCCCCCACTTTTCTACTGATAAGATAAAAGTTATAGCTATGAACAGGTGTTGTCAGTACCACTTAATAAATAGAAAAATGATGACCACTGCAATATACAATTACGATGTAATTTTAAAAGATATCGATCCCATAAGGAAGGAATTTGGTTCTAAGGATGAACTAGAGTTACAGAACAAACATAATAAGATAATTTATAAGGTTTGGATGATAGACTGAGGAATAGAAAGATGCATGAATAGATTAAAGAAGATGTAAACTATAGATATATTTCCCTAAGGACAAGTATACTAGAGAAAAACATGCAAAGTAATCAAAGTTGTTTTAAACACTAGATAACGTCAACAAACTTGGTTCTAGACGCCCAAATATTCAATAATTCACCATAGAGCAACATATGAAATGACTTTTCTAAATCTAGGGTAAACAAATTATGACACTTATAAAAACCTGGATAACAATAATACTATACTTAGTACGGGTTGCTCTCAAATAGGCATATTTAGCAAGTTGACACTCCAAAAATGTTAGCTCACTAAACAGTGTTATAATCACAGATCTAGTGATTATACACAATCTTGTTAACTCGAAATCACTCTTAAAGTTAACTCGAAAGCATATAACTTGATTAATATAAATGATGCAAGATGAAATATTCGTTATGACACATAGACATATCATAAACTTCAAAATAGAAAGTATAAGTAAAAAACAAAGTAAAGTTGTAAGGTAAGCAAGTGAAAGCTAAAGTTGATCAAATTGTATCCACTCTTTAATGGGAGTCATCAATTCCCGCAATTCCTGCGTCTACTTTGAATTCGGTCTCGACTCATACTGAACCTTCGCTAGGATGCTATTCTTTGTGAATATCGAACAGATGAATGTTGAAGAATGAAAATCTTTTATTGGTAAGTGCTTTGCAATTACAATCATACAACGATAGCTCAAATTTGTGGAGGAATCTAGTGATCGAAACAAGAATCGAATCACTTAAACATTTTTCTCACAAAAACTTTGAATTAGTGAAATCAATATAATTTTCAATCTTTATCTATGCATACACTCTATGTCCACATCTCTCATCTATCATGCCAGACCATGCCATGAAATTGGTTGGATGTGAACCCTATTTATAGAGTGCGAATGGTTACATCTATCAAAACAAAGAATCATGTCCATTGGTGAAGAGTTGCATCACTTCAATATGATTAGATGCAAAGTTCATCCTTATCAACAATGGAAGGAAACCTTTTTATTATTGGTCTACTTCCAAAAGGTGTCTTTTCATCTGGTAGTTGATGGTGGTTGATCGTTTTAATCCGACGATTGGTAGTTAAGAAGAGTTGACCAATAACCATCACAAGTCGCAACCGCGAATTACATGTCGCGATCGTGAACAATGGTTAGGAACTTTCTGCTTATGAAGCATAACAAGTCGCGATCACGAATGGGTGTCACAATCTTGAAAAATACTTTTCTACAGATTTGTACTTTGCACCCATTTTTCATGCTATGCTATTTTTTCTTTTTTCACTCATTGAATGGTTGTAATTTCTGCTCCGTACCATTCATCACCTTTTGCATAACTCATTGGTTATCCTCTCTTTCTTTTGATTTTTCTCTCTCAATACCCTCATCCTTTATTGATCACTTCAAAGTATTATGGCTATAGTTTCCTAACACTTTAAACACACTCAATACTTATAGGACGAATTCAAGAATAGCATATAAAACTCATAGGAAGAACACTACTAGATATTACTCCACTCAAAACTTATTGGTAGCATTAAACTAAAATTATACAACTTATACTAATTCATGTTGCATTGAAATAAATATCGAAACTTACTTGGAATGTTGATTTCAAATGTTACTCACCACTCATCCTTGCCAAATGCTAAATGTTGTGGCAAAATCACTCACAATCATCGTGCGCTCAAACTCGAAACAAAAATTTAGTTCGAAATTTGCTCTAACATCAAACTTGAAATACCCAACACTCACAATAACATTGGAACATATGTTAGTATAATATAGGTATAGATAAAGTATAAATAACACAAAATCAAGAAAATTTTTCATATTCTTCAATTTTTAATTTATTCAATTTTTTTTGGATTTTTTGGATTTTTACGAATGCCCCCCACACTAAAGAACACAATGTCCTCATTGTGAGAGACTTAACTAAAAATGAATGTATGAAAAACAAACACCAGTCTAAAATTTGAAAAAGAAAAGAAAAGAGTAAACCTGTTTATTGTGAAGGTGAATCCAGAGGGCTAGGAGTAAATTTACAATTTTGTTTTCTAAAGAAAGATAGTAATTTTCGAAGCATCGATTTATTACTTTTCTTTAGAATCTTCATGTCTTTTTTCATTACTCCAAGTTCTGCTTGGAAATTGTCCAATTTTTGTTGCATACTCACCTTCCAATCTTCCAGAGCTTCGTCTTCTTCTTCTTCTTCATCATCTTCTTCAATCATCGGAGCCTTTCTAGGATGACGTCTAGCGGTTGGATTAAATGAGCCAACGGAAGAATCTTCATAAGTCGAGATTAGTTTTTTGGTGCGGTTGGAGTAGGAGTAGAAAGAATAAACAACATCTTTCTCTTATAGAAGTCTAATATTCTTTAAGTAACTCCTATCCATATAGAGAAAATACTCACCTAGTTGTTGAACATAGGGGAGTTCGTTTCGCGTACCCAAGATAATAGCGGTGATAATTTCAGCCACCCCAATCTTGTTCCTCATGCTCGTTGAATTTTTCTTCATCATATCCCAAATTATATCCATAAATTTAACTTTTTGCTTCATCATTGTGCAAGAAAGAACAAACAAATCTCTCTTTTGGACTTTGGTGTTCTCTACTTGACAAAAAACTGAAGTGGCATGGTATTTGTGAAGTAGAAGAATACAATCATCCTTGATAAGTTTGTTTGGAGAATTTTTAAGATCGAAAACTCTCTTACCCATTAAATCTACCCAAAGTGACAGAGCTGTAAACGACATTAACAAAACGCTCCGTTTCACTAATCTGTACAATTATCAATTAAAAGGCTACAAATGTGGCAGCCAGAGAAAGCGCCATCTATAAACTTCAGCAATGGCTAGTTCTTAATAAGCCTCAGAAATCCACTTCGCAACATGCAGTGCTTGTTATTCGATCTTTTATTGCAGTTCCACCAGCTGGAGATGACATAAAAATATCTACTCTTAAATGCATTGCTAGATTGGAAAACTCTTGCACAAACTGGAGAAAGTAATTCAAACATACCTGGAAACTATGTTCAGGTGTTTCTGACATCAGCCAGATCAATGTATATATATGGTGCTGTTAAACCATTTCGCACACAAACAAAATTAGACAGAAAATACATTCAAATCTTCTTTTACATTCAAAATACAAGAGAGTTATGAAAACTACAATTGTCTGGAGTTTGTAAGTTATCACAAAATAAATAAAAAACGAAGCTCATTTGTTTGCCATGTGGACAAACCATACTTCTTAAGGGTTTCTTCTTCTAAGATTTATCAGATTTCTTGGGGAAAACTTATCTCCTAATGTACTATACTGCCTACATAATTGCGTTTTCATGTTTAATAGCTTCAAGCATTTCACACAAATTTGATAAGATTATGATATATCACAGCCTAAAAAAGAACCAATGGAACTCTTCCACGTTTAAACTAAACATTCCTATATTCAATATATAAAATAAGGCCACCACAAGAACTTGTTACATCCTTAAAATTACTAAACAATTCCAGGTGTACAACAGAGGAGAAATAAAAGAGCGTCGGTCATGTATCAGCAGCAGCTTATAATATCACCAATCTCTGTAATTCATTTGTTTGTTTTTTAGTTTCCAAATGACTTGTTATTATAAAGCATACACTAAATTGGCAACAAGCACCTACTAACTCATACAGAGGAAATTACCAATAGACCCACAACCAGATCCTAGGACTTCAGCAACACCTTTCATTTAAGCATCAAAATGAGACTACATATATAAGACAAAAAAGTTCACTGGTTGCTAAATTTTGCGGAGAGGTTAGCAAATATTTCTTAAAAAACGTTAGCTTAACAATGGGAAGAAAATGCCAATGGAGCTGTGAAATCTCAATATAGAGGGCCACCAGCTCAAGTGTATCTAAAATAAAAAAGAGCAACTTTACAGAAGTTGCATAAACCACTAATATTGCATCGACTATGGAAGGATCAGTTAATTATATGGTATTCATAGTGTAAGTTACCAGGATGGTTATCAAAACCAAATGACATGCAGACTATTGTTTTGAACTTCCAACATTTCCATTTTTATTAATAAAATTAAGTAATTTATGATCTTTAGAGGTCTCAAGTTCGAGTCACATTAGGGATGGGTATTATTCTTTCTATTTAATGTAGGCGCAATTGTGTAAATTTTTTTTAGATAAAGACAGACCCCTCATCCCTTAATAAAAATAAAAAATTTTACAATTACTGTAAAACAGTGGAAGAAGAGAAAATCATATTTTCTGGAAAAAAGCAGTCACAAGTAGCTCCTAAGGAAACATGTGAAGACAGAAAAAATCGCAAGCCATCATAAGGTATGTAGATGCAAATAAGAACAGATTCAAAATGCAACACATCCTAAGACATCAAATGTAGGCAGACCATACCAGACATATTTTATTAAAAAAATTGCAAGTTTCAATAGGATTCATAATCCTTTTCAAGCATATGGTCCTACGTTTGTGAAGCTAAGCCTAAGTAATTCTGCACGCGTGCTAGAAACTGAGATAACTAATTTTTAATTTAATAGGTGAAAACCAGGTGTCAGAGAACTGAATGAAATATTCATTTGAAACAGATCACAAATTCCTGGGATCTGTAATCTTTCCACGTTTTTTTTAACGCTGAAGATTTCCTGCCCCTTCACCAGTAGTCATTGCAGGAGCACTTGCCATCATCAAAATGATGAAACCTATTCGAATCTCTCAGAGCAATTGTTCTTTCTGTAACTTTAGAAACTAACTTCATAAACTCATGACAATCACTACAAACACGAATGTTCTTCATAATCCTTATTGTTCCATCATGCTTCTTAATCAATCCAAAAGCAAGGGCAAGTTTTTCACTATGGTAACAAATCGATTTGCGTTTCTCCTCCTCACCAACATCATGCAGAACCATGTCTGTATTCGGATTAAACCCGAGCTTTCGCAGTTTATCTATTAGTTCATCAAGCCTTGCATAGATTATTGTCGCATCAGGATGTGTTCGATCATCTGCAACAAACTTGTGAACTTCTCGATCAACCTCAATCCAGCTATACGCAGCAAATTTCTTAACATTCCTCGCTTTCATTAATGACCTTACAGATGCTACACCTTTCCACCTTCCAGAAGCAGCATATATATTGGAGAGCATAATGTAAGGTCCAGCACTGAGTGGCTCAAGTTCAAATAAGTGCTCTGCTGCTATCTCCCCGTTCTTTATGTCACCCTTTATTGCGCAAATAGATAAAACAGATGACCAAATTAGAGAGTTCGGTTTCTGAGGCATTGTAGCAATTAGGCTCATTGCTTCATCCATTAACCCTGAACGCCCAAGAAGATTAATCATACATGCATAATGATCATAAATAGGTACAAGTCCATGGAGTTTATTCATTGAGGCGAAATATCTCTTCCCTTCTTCAACCAAATTAGCATGCATACAAGCAGAGAGAACTCCCACAAAGGTAATGTTATCTGGTTTAATATCTCTTCGAAGCATTTTGTTGAACAGGTGTAAGGCGTCTATGTCCTGTCCATTCTGTGCATAACCCCAAATCATGGTATTCCAACACACCACATTTGGAGCATTCATCATACTAAATACGAACCAAGCATCTGCAGTGACTCCACATTTGCAATACATATCTACAAGAGTACTCGAGACAAGTAAATCATTATCAACACCCATATGGAGTGCCTTGCAATGAATAGCCTGGCCATGAGATAAAGAAGCTAATTTAGCACATGAACTAACCACGCTTGACATGGTATACTTGTCTGGTTTGACATTTTCTAACAACATCTGATTAAATAACACCAAAGCATCCTCTTCTTTACCATTTTGCTCGTAACCCGCTATCATTGTCGTCCAACATATTTTATCTCTTTCCCTTGTCTCACTAAACAGCTTAGCAGCTTCATTGATGTATCCGCTTTGAAAATATGCAGAAAGAACATTCGAAAATGTGATCTGATCAGGCTTTAATCCTAATTTCTGCATTTGGCAGAACAAGTCTATGCATGTTTCAGACTCCCCGTTTTTCAAGTAACCAGAAATCATCAAGTTCCATGAAACAACATTTTTTTTCTCAATTCTATCAAATAACCACCTTGCTTGATCAATCTCACCACATTTAGCATACAAATCAGTTAAAGCATTCCAAATAAAAACATTACAGCCTAAATTTCCAGTCACAATCCTCCAATGGACCTGTTTTCCCTTCCTTAAATCAAACAACAGAGCACAAGAACTTAAAACACTCACATACGTATATTCAGTAGGCTTAAACCCTAATTTATGCATCATAACAAAAGCCTCCAAAGCCTTGTTGGCACAACCATTTTTCGCAAAACCTGTTATCACAGTGTTGTATGATACGGAATCACGAAGAGGCATTTCATCAAACATAGCCCTAAGATCCTGAATCAATCCTAGTTTTGCATACAGTGATAGCATGGCGTTCCAAGTGAAAACATCCCTATGAGGCATTTTGCCGAACAGATGTCGAGCGTGAGACAGTTCACCCGATTTCGCATACAAATGAAGAAGACGATTGTGAAGGAAAGTATCAGGGGGTTTATACAAGTGACTTTCCATATGGGATTGAAGTCTCTTGGCTTGTTCGACATCATTGGCTCTAAAGCAATCGATAGCGAGGCGGGTGTAAGAATCATGAGTTGCAGGGCCAAGAGTAAACAGGTAATCTATTGCTTGGCGAAGCCGGAGCTTGGGTGCTGCCGCCATTTATTAAGATGGAGCTCTCTGTTTGAAATTGGACTTTCTACACCAAGATACCAATCTACTCTGGGCTTGTTTATTATTTCAAAATGTTGTCCAACAAGTTATTTGCACGAAGTTTTCAGGGATTTCTTTGTTTGGATGATATTTTGTTGTGGTTTATTAAAGTACGGTACAGTATGGTACGGTATGGTTCTTTTAAAATTTTATGTTTGGATAGATAGTATGGTACGGTATAGTTTTTTTTTTTTTTGTTCTTCAATTTTGGATATTTCTTTGTTAACTAAGTTAATTTGGCTGAGCTTTAGCACTTAGAAATTCCAAGTGTATTCATCAAGTTTGAACGATGCATTCGGTGCTTAATTTATAAGAGAATGTTGAGGTAATCGTTGTAAACTTGTACTTCAATTAGGTTAATCCTTTAATATCTCTTCTCGTTCACTCTTCAAATTCTTCCTGTTAGAGACATATTTGAATCCCTTGGAGAGAGTTTTCTAGCCATTTGATGCTTGAGAATAATCCATTCATCTGTGAGATTGAACAGTTGAAAGATTTGAATTTTTTTTTATTCTGCTTTGGCGAGATAAGGCGTGAACTACTACGTGAATTACTTGGCCAAGCATTTTGACATTGGCAATGTAGCGGGGTTGCTCTAGAACGTAGCAAAAATGTTTGTTGAAACCTTGGACTTTACCGTAGACAAGCTGACAATTCCGTACTGACAACTTTTCTCCTCTGGGACCAATTGAATATACCTTTTTTTTATTTCAATGTCACAACATCTTAGGGATCTGCAAGAACTCTAACTAAGGAATATTCTGTCATTATAAAAGAGTTAAAAGTATTAGCAAAATTATTGTACATATGAAAGTTGAGTTATTTAATTTCTCATAGTGTTGAGTTACTAAGTCAGTAGTCGGTGTTCAACATAATTATCCTAAGTGTAATTAAGCTAGCATACAGTTTAAACTCAACTTAGCCAACCTTAACTAACTTGAATAAAATGTTGACAACAATATTGACTAATAGATTGCTTTCCTTCATGTTTGATCGTAGCAATCTTTAAGCAGGGTCCAACTAAATTCCCCATTTTTTTATCAATGGCAAACATACAGTGGCAAGCTATAATTTAATAAGTAAGAAATGAAATAGAGTTACATGGATATATACAAGACTCCCCCATGGTGAGTGAACCATTGAGACTTTGTACAGCCTCCCCCCCCCCTACTTAGAGAATTCTTGCATTGTTGAAAGTCCTCAATCAGTCAGCATCCAAGTCTTGCCTTCTTTCTACAATAAGTTTAGAGACAAAATATTGCAGCTATATCAAGTTAAAGAGGTATTAACTTACTTGATTGATAAATACATATATTCTTTTATATATAATTAGAATAGTACAGGTACATTTTGACCTATATTGAGCTATTATATGAAAAACTCAAAAGATTACAAGTTAAAGCTAAAGATATAATCCTATCTTTGGAAGTGCAAATTATAATTTATGGGAATGATTAATCTTTATTAGAGGATCTACTTGTCTTCTTTGTTGAAGTTCATTAGGGTTAATCTTAGGTGGAAGGCTTCTCATGGGGAGCTTACCCTCTTCCTTTGATTGTTACTTTTATCGCTCTAGAGTCTTGGTTGGAGGTTGTTGCTGGTTCTTTTATAAGAATTTTTGTGCTTCATTTAGAGCTTGCTTCTTTCTCTCCCCCTTTGCCTATGCATCCTTCATAATTGCTTCATTACCTTCATTATTCGAATTTACGGCAAGCTGGAAATTAGCATAGGTAACATCAAGATCAATCTTCATATTCATCTTGTCTTTGCCTTCATTTGTAATACAAACTTGTGCTTCTAGTTCTTTCATGAAACGTACAGTAAGGTGTTCACAACTCATTCATTTCATGCTCATTTATTTGCAAAGATGATGTACAATCCTTAGCACGGTAAGAGAATCCTCATCCACCAATTTCTCATTTAAGAACTCCATGATTATGTTAATCTTGGGGCACATTATTGCATAGGTGTCAGGAGTTACCCTTGATACCCTAGAGTCCTCCACATAATTCTTCACAAACTATGCCAAGCTATTGTAGATTGAGTTGATCATAACATGTAGCGGTGGTTCCATTGGGTGAATGATAGCATCCATGATCTCTCTTAGAGATAGACTTACAATTTTCTCCAATATTTCATCCTTAGCATCCTTGATAGACTTATAATTGTTAGTGATAGGCTGGTCTCTTAAGGCTTCCCTCACTTTCAACTCTACAACAAGACCAATTGACTCATCTAGATGAGTAGTTATAACCAATTAAAGATCAATTTTCTCAACAACATTCATCATTATCTTCACCAAATTGATGGTTGAGTTTATTTGTGTTGGTCCTTAGACAGCTTGTAACAATCGATGGGGGTGAATATGAATCTTGGTTACTTTTATGATTTAAGAAAAATTATTTAACCAAGTCAAGTTTTTAGATGCGTGCTGAGTTGGTCTAAAAACTTATAAACTACTCAGCTTCGCTGGTACAGTTTATGTTCAATCACTTGCTGAGTACTCTACTAAGCTCGGATCGATTTTTCAAGCATAACAATTAACAATAGAAAGAATGATGAATGAGCTGGGCGTGATAAAAGCTAAAGCTTAAGTTTGGAATTTCAACACCTGATTTTATCCTAATTTAGCCCCGATCCTACCTCCAGTCCCCAGATTCCTTCTTCGAGCTTTAATCGACTAGTGTTCATTCCTTAGTTAGGTGGAGTAGCCTTTACATCGGATAGACACATTTTTACAAAAAAGTACCTTTCTTTCTAACTACCACTCAACTCAATTTTGGGAACCCTTCAAAAAGTGACACTCAGATTTTAAATGAAAGTGCAAATAGAATTCAACTTATAAAAATGTTGAATCCTTACAATGTAAAATATAAGTATTTGATTCTCTCTATTACAAACTGATTTGAAATGATTGTTTGCTGATTGCTTGAAAATGGAATTTCTTGAAGCTGTGAGTAATTGCGCAGAGTTTCATCTCTTAAAGAAATTCAAGGTGATTTACCAAGTTTGAACGTCTGCTTCTATCTTCTATTTATACTTGAAGCTTTGTGAAGTAGCCATTACAAACTTTTCATCCTTGCAGTTCTTCAATTTCTCTTCTCTTCATATCTTTCGAATCTTCCCGTTGAAGACAAATTCTAGGACGTTTAGAGATAGAAATTTGAATGTTGAGGCATGATAAACTCCCATTGAGAAATTCTCATTTATCTTCAAGAAAAACGGATTAAGAGAAAGGTGTGCAAAGTGCAACGTGGATTCTTGTGATCGATTGATGTTTTTTATGCTTGCAGAGATGCGTGGTGACACTGAGAAAATGACACATGTTAGAGGATTCTTTTTATCTTGGACTTTAGTGAGGAATCTCCAACTTTCAGTACTGACACCTTTTTGGTTTTTGAGGATCACTGGAAATCTTCATTAATGTTAACTCTTTTTAACCTGAAAAGTACTGAAGGAATATTCCATTTCTCATAGAAGATGTTAGTAGCATAGGTGTCATTTAATTCTCTGAGTGTCAATGAATACAGCTTTTACTTAATAAAAGCAAACTCAACATAGCTGAGTTAATATCCTTCTAAACTATGTAGTACTCAACACAGACTCAGCTTTTCCTACTCTAAGCCATAACTCAATTAATTACACAGTAAAATATGTTGTTTTTCCCTAAAATACTCAAGTCAACTTTATTAATTAAGAGTATACTTAATACTCAATTAATTTCACTATCCTAGTCAGTTTGCTATTTTCAAAACATTTAAGTATTTTGAAGTACTATTAACTTGGAATCCATAGTTAATAAGTGTACAATTACACTTATTATCATATTAATTTTATACATTTAACACTATGAATTAAGTCATTTTTATACTTCATATAAAAGATTTCACGTGGTATGTAGTTATTTTTTTATGCAAATGCAGATACTAGGTAAATCTTGGGAATAAAATGATCTAAAGTGGAATTCTATGAAAAAAGAGTGAAAAAGGTGCAAAAAGATGCGTGGAACTTAAAGATTTGGCTTAGGATTGAAGCTGTCAAAGATTGGTGAAGTTTCAAGGAGAATTCTAAAGAAAAACTCAATTCACTGTCATGACAATCATTCCCGGTCACGACTTGTATACTTCAGAAATAGAAGTCTGCCAATCAAAGATTCACGATCGTGACTTATATATCACGGTCGTTACTTAGATGGTTTTCTGGTTTTATCTTCTTAACTACCAACCGCCAGATAAGCATGATCAACCGCCATCAACCACCATCAACTACCAATGATAAGACACCTATCAGAAGTCAACCAATCATGAAAAGGTGCCTATCCATTGTGGAATATATCAAAGCTTATCAACCAATCACAATGAAGAGATGCAATCATTCACCAATGGACACGACTCTTCGTTTGGTTAGACGCAACGCTTTGAACTCTATAAATAGGGCTCCAAACCTCACAAATTTCATGGGTGGTGCATCACAGAGTGTAGAAGAGAGTGGCAAAAGATAGTGTATAGTGTATAGATAGAGAATAAATATCTAGTTTCTCTATGTTCTTAAGTGTTAGTGAGAAAATGTTTAAGTGATTCGAATCCTTGTTTCGATCACTAGATTTCTCTATATTCTCGAGAGATTGTTGTATAAGTGTACTTACAAATCACTTATCAATAAATGTTTTCGTTCTTCAATATTCGTTTGTTCGATATTCGCAAAAAATAGCATCCTAGCGGAGGTTCTGTACGGGCCGAGACCGAATTCAAAACAGATGTAGGAATTGCGGGAATTGATGACTCCCATTAAAGAGTGGATACGATTTCATCAACTTTAGCTTTCACTTGCATACCTTACAACTTTGTTTTGCTTTCTACTTATACTTTCTACTTCGAAGTTTATGATATGTTGATGTGTCATAATGCGTGTTTCGTGCTAAGTCTTTTATATTAATCAAGTTATATGCGTTGGAGTTAATTTTAAGAGTAGTTTCAGGATTAACAATATCGTGTATAATCATTGGATTTGTGATATGAGGCTGTTTAGTGAGCTAACATTTTTGGAATTGTAACTTGCTAAATGTGGCTATGTGAGAGCGACCCGTACTAAGCATAGTATTGACGTTATCCTGGTTTATATAATTGTCTTAATTCGTTTGCGTTAGGTTTAGAAAAGTTATTTCATGTGTTTCTCTACTACGAATCATTGAACAACTGAATATTTTAAACCGAGTTTGTTAGATTAGTTTAGTGAATCGTAACATCTTTGTTGAACTTGCATGTTTTCTCTGCTATACTTGTTCGTAGGGAAAATCTCTATATTTAGATTCTCTAGTCTTCCACTTCTATACTTACTCATTTTTCATTCTAATCTTTCTATCCAAAGCCTCTAATCTATTTTTATTTTATTTACTCTATTTTCCCTTGTTGATCATTAGACTTGGTTCCTTCCTTGTGGGTTCGATATCTTTTAAAACAACATCGCAATTGTATACTTGCAGTTATCATCATTTTTCTATTTGATAAGAGGTACTGACAACATCATTTTTCTATTTGATATCTTTTATGTAAACAAGTTTTTGGCACTATTATTGAGGATAAGCCATTCGAAATGAGTGTAGCCAAATTTTGCAAACAAGTTATTAAACTTATCAGTAGAAAAGTAGCGAACAAGTTTTTGGCACCGCTGCTGGAGAAGGCAATAGCATTCTAAAGATCAAATTACCAGGGAAGGCAAGTGCGTTCTAAAGATCAAATTACCGGAGAAGGTACTAAGTCTAAAAATTGAAGAAATTTGAAGAGCAAAGAATATCGTGACCGCGACTGAATTTGCTCTTGTGATCATTAGATATCAAAACCTACTATTTCTATGATTAAGGAAGTCACGATCATGACAAGCCTTCGTGATCGCAACATGGGCCATGGATTCTCCTTCTCAATAAAAACGGATTTATTCTTTTCTTACATTTCTTTTTTAATTTTTTTAGACTAGTTAGTTGTTTGTTTAGTTTTTCTTTATAATAAAATATTCCACAATGAGGACATTGTGTTCTTTAGTGTGGGGGGACATTTGTAAAAATCCCGTAAAATCCAAAAAAATTGAATAAAATATAAAAATCGAAGAATTTGAAAATTTTTTGTTGATTTTCGTGACATTTATACATTATCTATTCTTATACTTTACTAACATTTGTCCAAGGTTATATTTGTGAGTGTTAGGTATTTACAAGTTTGATGTTAGTGCAAAATTTGAGCGCGTGTTGAATTTGAGCATTATTAGAACAACATTTATCAATTTGGCAAGGATGAGTGGTGAGTAACATTCAAGAGCAACATTCCAAGTAAGTTTCGATTTATATTTCGATGCAACATTAATTAGTATAAGTTATATAGTTTTAGTTTAATGCTTCCGATAAGTTTAAGTGAAGTAATATCTAATGGTATTCTTACTATGAGTTTTATATGCAAATCTTGAATAAGTCCTATAAGTATTAAGTGTGTTTAAAGTATTAGGAAACTAAAGCCATAATACTTTGAAATTGATCAATAAAGGATGAGTGTATTAAAGAAAAAATCAAAAGAACGAGAGGATAACCAATGAGTTATGCAAAAGGTGAGGAATGGTACGGAGTAGAAACTGCAACCATTCATTGACTGAAAAAAAGAAAAGAAAGCATAGCACGAAAGATGGGTGCAA
>CATIWQ010641910.1:0-7500 GCA_949673415.1 Euphorbia schlechtendalii
ACGGCATTGCTCGCATTTATGGTCTTGATGAAGTAATGGCAGGTGAATTAGTAGAATTTGAAGAGGGTACAATAGGCATTGCTCTTAATTTGGAATCAAATAATGTCGGTGTGGTATTAATGGGTGATGGTTTACTGATACAAGAGGGAAGCTCGGTAAAGGCAACAGGAAGAATTGCTCAGATACCAGTGAGTGAAGCTTATTTGGGGCGTGTTATAAATGCCCTGGCTAAGCCTATTGACGGTCGAGGGGACATTGCAGCTTCTGAATCTCGGTTAATTGAATCTCCCGCTCCAGGTATTATTTCGAGACGTTCCGTATATGAGCCTCTTCAAACAGGACTTATTGCTATTGATTCGATGATCCCTATAGGACGCGGTCAACGAGAATTAATTATTGGGGACAGACAGACCGGTAAAACAGCAGTAGCCACAGATACAATTCTGAATCAGCAAGGACAAAATGTAATATGTGTTTATGTAGCTATTGGACAAAAAGCGTCTTCTGTGGCTCAGGTAGTGATTACATTACAGGAAAAAGGAGCAATGGAGTACACTATTGTGGTAGCTGAAATGGCGGATTCTCCGGCTACATTACAATACCTGGCTCCTTATACCGGAGCTGCTCTGGCTGAATATTTTATGTATCGTGAACGACACACTCTAATCATTTATGATGATCTCTCCAAACAAGCGCAGGCTTATCGCCAAATGTCTCTTCTATTACGAAGACCGCCAGGTCGTGAAGCTTATCCAGGAGATGTCTTTTATTTGCATTCACGCCTTTTGGAAAGAGCTGCTAAATCAAGTTCTCGTTTAGGGGAAGGAAGTATGACTGCTTTACCAATAGTCGAGACTCAATCAGGCGACGTTTCAGCTTATATTCCTACTAATGTAATTTCCATTACGGATGGACAAATATTCTTATCCGCCGATCTCTTCAATGCTGGAATCCGCCCTGCTATTAATGTGGGGATTTCGGTTTCCAGAGTAGGATCTGCCGCTCAAATTAAAGCTATGAAACAAGTGGCGGGTAAGTTAAAATTGGAATTGGCCCAATTCGTCGAATTAGAAGCCTTTGCGCAATTCGCTTCTGATCTAGAGAAAGCTACTCAGAATCAATTGGCAAGAGGTCGGCGATTACGTGAGTTGCTCAAACAATCCCAATCCGCGCCTCTCACCGTGGAGGAACAGATAATGACTATTTATACCGGAACGAATGGTTATCTTGATTCATTAGAAATCGGACAAGTAAGGAACTTTCTTCGAGAGTTACGTACCTACTTAAAAACCAATAAACCTCAGTTCGAAGAAATCATATCTTCTACCAAAACATTCACCGAAGAAGCGGAAATCCTTTTGAAAGAAGCTATTCAGGAACAGAAGGAACGCTTTTTAGTTCAGGAACAAGTATAAAGAAATTAATCACTTAGAACCTTTCACTTTCAAATTTAAAATTAGAATACTAAGAAAATAATAGAAAAAAAGAATATATATAGAAAAAGAATATAATAGAAATATCAAAGATATATATATATGATATACTACTAAAATGATCGAATACTCAATATGTGGATATATGGAGAAAAATTGCGTCCAATAGGATTTGAACCTATACCAAAGATTTAGAAGACCTCTGTCCTATCCATTAGACAATGGACGCTTTTGTATTCCAATTTTTTTTCTTTGAAAATTTTTGTTTATATATAAACAAAAAAAAAGAATACACAAGAGAATTTTACAAATTAAGAATTTAGAATTACCTATTTTACCTATTATTATATATATATAGATATAGAGTCTACATAGGATATATATATATATTCGAATAGAATTCTATTCTCGAATAGAATATTCTATACTATAGAGTCCATGCTATATAGAAACTATATAGCAATAGTCTATTCTAGATAATATATTAATAGAAATTAATAGAGAAATACTAAAATTTTTATATTGTTTCTATTTTTTAGATTTTCGATTATTTATACTAATATTAATATTGAATAATATCAAATTCATATTCAAAAATAGAAAAAAAGTAATTTCTATTAAATAAATGTTAGAATAATATAGATTCTATTAATAACTATTAATAATAATGTTAAGAAAATAGTCAAAAAAATAGATGGATTCTAGATTATAGAAAGATTATCTCCAGTTTTTAGTTTTTAGTGAGTATAAAGATCTAGAGCGGGTAGCGGGAATCGAACCCGCATCGTTAGCTTGGAAGGCTAGGGGTTATAGTCGACGTTGATTCATCATCTTGAACGTCTCTAATTCAAAACCGAACATGAAACTTTTGTTTCATTCGGCTTCTTTATGGGATATGGATAAATTTCCAGCTATACGCTAGAAGATAAGACGTGAGTGAAAACAAATTGACCCATAACATCTATGTTAGCTTTTCGTTATTCAAACCAAGGTACTTTCTAGATGATCCCTCTAGACAAGTGGGATTCCAATTTCCCAATTAACAATCCTTCTAGTTACTTCGTTCTTTATTTCTATTTGATAGAATCCTTAGGAAAAGGATTTTGTTTCCACCGAGTTAAAAAAAAGAAGTCGATGTCTATAGTAAACCAAAGTCATCGTTTAATACTTCATTTTGCTTCAATTCCATTTCAATTATATAAAACAAGGAAAAGCTTGAAGATTTAGTTACGATTAGAAAGCCACTTTTCTGTCTTTTTCCATAGATCCTTTACTTATACTTATTCAATTGAAAGGGTTGATCCAATTAAAATAAAAACAATTCTGTTTCGTAATTTAATAATCCAATTTTTCAATTTCTAATTGACTGTTGGATACAAATCACGAGAATATATATTCTTCCTCGAATTTTTCATTGAGACGGTAAAGGATTAAATCCTTTTAAGGAATAAAGTTTTTCATCCGAATATCAGCCAAGGGATCCCTTAACTATTCGTTTCAATTACTAGAACGAATCACACTTTTACCACTAAACTATACCCGCTACGATACAATTATCATATATAATGAACTTTTTGTCGAGTAAGACAATGGAACATTTTGAATATATTTTATTATTTGATTTGAATTTAATTAATTGGATATTGGATATTTGAATCTTTTTTATTAAATTAGTTATTAACTGAACTTAGTTATTAATTAGTTATTAAGTTAACTATTTATTTCTATTTCAATTTCTATATTCCAATTTAAAATTCTTTTTTTTTTTTTTTATTTATTCTTTTATTAATAGAATTATATAATAAATGAATTATATAATAAATAATAATAGAAATTCTAAAAATAGAATAATTAACTATATTCGAATTAATAGAAATTATAGAATCTATATTTAGAATATAAAAATGGATAATTTCGAATTCGAATTTATATAATTAAAATCTATATCTATATATAATAAGTAATTATGATTATCTAAAGTAATAAATAAAGAGAGAGAGGAAGAGAGAGGGAAAAGCCTTTTTTTTTTTCAAGCCTTACTTGTTGTATAATGGAACTAGTTGCTCTGTAATGTAACATAATAATTATCCTTATAATTCTTCTTTTTCAATCGGGAGAGATGGCTGAGTGGACTAAAGCGTCGGATTGCTAATCCGTTGTACGAATTATTTGTACCGAGGGTTCGAATCCCTCTCTTTCCGGTTCCAGTGATGACTTGCATTTTTTTTCTCTTTTCTTTGAAATTTCGAAAATCTTTATTCTATGATTCTTATTTCAATATTCTATTTCATTTCTATTTTATTTATTAAGAGTTATTTTAGAAAGAGTTATTTCTAATTTCGAATTTTTCTTTTTTTTTTTTTCTTGAATATTTCATTTCGATTTACTATGTTCTAGTTACAAATTGAAATTTCCAATTTCTTTATTTATATTAATTTCATATTAATATTTCAAATTCTATATGAAATATTAATATGAAATATTAATAAAAAAAATCTAGATTCAAATCGAGATTCAAATCGAGATGTAGAATAAATAAAGACTGGGTAAAAAGAAATAACATGCTAAGAGTAAAAAGAAATAACATGCTAAGAACATTTAAAAATAAGGAAAACCTTTCGAATTTTGATTCTATTCTTCGCGTCCAGGATTACGTCCAGGATCATTAGATAAAAACCCAAAGATGAAGAGAGAAACAAAGAATATAACTACTGTGTAAACAAAGAGTTTAAGAGTAAGCATTAGAAAATCTCCAAGATCTTTTTTGGTTTGGAAAAAAAAATAGATTCTCTATTTTTATACCACATTTTCTATTTTAACACCAAGAAAGGAAGTGATTTCTAGAAATAGAAATGAATTTCAAAAAATTCATTTGGAATAAGAGTCGAGTCTTTCGTAGAATTTTTTTTGCATAACTAAAAATAGGGCGCTAATAGAATCTGGAATGAAAAAAAAGTTAAGAATGAGAAAAATAGGGGTGATCCGGAATTCTCGCATTTAGACAATAACTTTCATGTTTGAATTAAGAGCTTAGAGTATAAGACTTATCTGATCTTCTCAATTACTATAATTTTTTTCTCGAATAAATCATGAATTTTTCTAGGACATTATTAAAATTTCATCGAAAACTTACAGCAGCTTGCCAAACAAAGGCTAATAGAAAAAAGAATAGAGGGATTACTGGCATAACATCTACGATTGGATTCATAAAAGCGTAGGCTTCAGGCAATTTTGTGAAGAAAAAATTGCTGGAATAAAGGGCAGAATTAAGACAGATACAAATTAAACTAAAACTATTAAGCATAATATAACAAACATTTTTTTCTTGAAGATAATTGTATTTTGATTGATGACTAAGTTATTAATATGTTATTGATATAAAAATGGATAAAAAATAAAGTAAGGTAGACCAAGAACCCTTCTTTCTTTATTTTTATTAAATTTATTGTTATTAAACTCACCCAATCAAAACTCCTTCAATTCTCAAATCAAAAAAGAATAGAGGAAATCATATTTTTATACAATATCTTAGTTGAATTATCTATTATGAGCAATCAATTCAGTTGAATTCTATATCTACACATATGAAAATCCGAACAAGACGGGAATCTATTTCCTAGATATTTGGATGGGAATTGACGAAGAACCAATATCAATATTAGTTTTTATTAGTGTTGGATAGAAATTGGGGCGTAGCCAAGTGGTAAGGCAACGGGTTTTGGTCCCGCTATTCGGAGGTTCGAATCCTTCCGTCCCAGATATTCTCTATAATCTATCATTTTTTATAATCTATCATAATCTATCAAATAAATAAATAAACATAATCTATCAAAAACAAAAAAAAAATGACTCATCCCTTAATTTCACTTCGGTAACCTGAATTGCAACATATAAGATGGAATATCCAAAACGAATTCGAATGATAATTATTTCGTCTAGCTGATAAAGAAAATGATCTTCTAGTATTTCGATACTGAGTTTTAGCACTCAGTCTGAAAGAATAAGAAAGCAATTTCCTATTTTCCACACACCAGTCTTTTTTATCGACTACTGCACTAAAAAAATTGGAGATTTTTTGAATCTATTTATTTCAAATCATTAATGAGTTAATTAATGAGTTAATTCGAATCTGAATAGCTTTTTTTGATATCATGATGATCAAAATATGTTTAAAACAAAACCTTATTCAAATAATGATATCTCGATAGGAAATTTATCAATTGAATCTTTTAAATGATTTTGTAGGAGTCCTTGGGACTTGAACAAATGGGAGATTGGCTCATACGTTCGAGGTACTCACTCGAAGACTTAAAAATAGCTTATTTCTTTTTTTTTTTTTTTTCTTATTTTATTTCTTCGAATATTCGAATTGTAAATCAAAAAAGGTTCATACAATAAAATATGGGATTTAATTGAGTTCTTTCTGACACTTTTTCAGAAATTATCCAATAGAAATTAAGAAATTCAAATTCGAGATTTCTATGGATCGATTTCTAGATATCGGTTGAACCAACGACTATTCAGGATTCCATAATCAAATTCATTCCATACATACTAGTTCAAAACCTAAGGAATGCTATAGTAAAACTTCGTTTGAACTGATATGGTAGACAGCAACGTGCGTCTTGAAGGACATGATCAACTGTGGATTTGTACATCCACCTTATTATAGCCTAATATATACCCTAAATAAATAATACAATTCATTTATTTAAAAATGTGGTTAATTCGTGTAATTCATATCCATATATGTACATATATACCTTTGTAGAACCAGAACCTTTTTCGGTATTAACCCCCTTCTCTTGTTCTATTCATACTCTATTGATACTTTTTTTCTTTTTTTGCTATTTTTTTTTCTATTCTTATTTTAATACTTATTTTATTATATATATAGAAATCGAATAGCTATGGAAATCCAATGCTAACCTAACTCTAACATAATGACAAAAATCGAGATTCTAAATATATATTTTTATTTTATATAATTTTTTATATAATTTCGGTTTTCTATCTAGAGAAAGAATTTTCTATCTATGCAAAAATATATATCTATCTATTTTCTATCTATATATTTGAATATATTCTATTATATTCTCTATTTTCTATTTATTTTTTCTATTTATTTCTATATTGTAGATTATTTTACTAGAGTCGTATAGTATTTTATTTCTTATTTCATTTTCTATTAAATTTAGAATTTGAATTTGAGTATGAATAATTTATTAAGTTTTAGTATTTTATTTTTATTGAATTTTATCTAAACTCAATTTCAATTGATTCTTTTGTTTTCTCCAGTATATATTTATTTCTGAACTCAATATATTCACATTGATATTGACAAGAGTGTATTAAATAAATATAATCCCATCTGAGGTAATGGGATCTTATCTGTCGATCTATTTATCCATGTTCCATAGATTAATTTGAATTGTTTCTTCATTGAAGTGAGGGGTTTGTTCGATTTGTTGTGCTACAAACGTTTTTTTTGATTGAAAATATATAGAACTTTAATGTTCTAATGCAAATTCACATTTATTTTGAAAATTCTCTATTATTAGATTATTATTATATCTATTATTCTATAATATAAACTATAATATAAATATAGAATATCATATAGAAATTAGAACATATAAATATCTAATTATCTAATATATAGAATTAGATAATATCTATAGCGAATTCTATATAAATAGAGAAGTATAATATAAATAGAGAAGTATAATATTTATAAATCAAAAATATATCAATATAAGTAAAAAAGTCTTAAAAAAATATAATATATATATACAATGTATACCTATATAGGTAGAATAGGTATTCTAAGTGAATCTTAGTAGAATATTAAATGGACTCTTTAGTTAAGTAGATAATAGAAATAAGAAATGGAAATAATAACTAGAAGTAAGAAAGTAAGAATAAATAGAGTAATAGACGAAGGGGAATCTAAAAAAATTTTATCTTATCTATATTTATCTATATTTTTTGCTCTTTTTTCTGTTCAGAATTAATCCGAAATTATGAATATTTGATTTCTTTGAATTTCTTGTTTTCATTTTTTGCT
>CATIWQ010642136.1:0-31210 GCA_949673415.1 Euphorbia schlechtendalii
AAATATTAGATAATTAATATTATTTGATATCCACGTAAATCCAATTGCATTAACATAATTAAATGAGCATGTAAACTATTTAAAATAAGGTGAAATGTACAAGTATGGAAGCTGAAACTAAGAATTTGATGTTAATTACATAAACCCGTTTTGGACCCGGATCCGTGGGATCCGTCGGATCCGGATCTGGATCCACAAATTATGAACCCGCCGGATCCGGGTCGGATCCGGATCCAATATATTAAAACGGATCCGGGCCGGGTCCAAGCCGGACCCGGCCCGGATCCGGCCCGTTGCCATCCTTATAACAAACAAATATTAAGACTTGGATTGGTGGTTATTGATTGGAGACTATTCTTGATTAGGAGCATAACTTGACTCATAATCTTATCTAATCGGCCACTCCTCTTCTTCCATTGCCCCACCCAATCATATATATATCTCCACTTTATATAAACAACTGAATTACAATTACCTACCAACCACTCTTAGTATTCTCCTCTACTTTATACATTACTTGTATCTAGTATATTTGTCTTCATTTCTGATTTAATTTTAAGGGGTATTCATTTCTTTTTTCTATATAATAATAATTGAATTTGATCCAATAATTATAAATGAGTAAATGACGCGAAAATTGAAGGAATTAAAAATTTAAACCTAGTGTTCTACCAACAAAATTGGGATTAGAAAAAAAAACCCCATTGCTAAAAGGGGTATTAGAAATTACATATGAAAATAATTAAACATGATTTTACATCAACCAGAGACTATGACTTTAAGTCTATAATTCCTTTACATGAATCTAGCCTACACATGTATTTTTTTCGTATATAATCAATTTCACAGAATGACTCGCAGAGATGTGAGTATCCCATTCTATTGTATAAAAAAGTGAGTACAACTTGACGGATCTGGGTCCAGGAAAATTAGTCTGGGCCCGGATTTTACAATAAAACCCTGATCCGGACCCGGATCCGTAATTAAAGATTAATTGTACATTTTTATTTATTATTTACCCTGAAAATATTGGATAATTAATATTATTTGAGATCCAAGTAAATTCAATCGCATGAACATAATTAAATGAGCATGTAAACTATTTAAAATAAGGTAAAATGTACAAGTATGGAAGCTGAAACTAAGAATTTGATGTTAATTACATTGACCCGTTTATGGACCCGGATCCGTTGGATCTGGATCCTAAAATTATGGATCCAACGGATCCGGGTCCAGTATATTCAAACGGTTGCCATCCCTAGTTACCACCCTGAACTTTGAAATGTGACAGAAGCTCCATGTACTTGTCTAAAACGAGTTACTTTACCCCCTTATAAAAATGTTAGCTTCAAGAACAAGAAGATGAAAATGACGGATCAAAAATCGATACAATATTATGATTAATTGAAGAAAAGGTTTAGAATAAAGATGAAGTTTTGAAGAAGACGAATAACATATATCAGGGATTTTGAAGGTAAGAATTAGAATGTTAGAGATTATTTTATTCATTTTCTATTCCATCAACATACTTCACATACATTTATTTTGATTGTCATCCACGTAGCAAACCAGGTCAGCATAAAGGGGTAAAATAACGCGTTTTAGACAAATATAAAAAACTATCTATCACATTTCAAAATTCATCAATGAATAATTTCAGTTGATTAAGTCTTTTAAATATTCAAAAGCAAATGTGGTGCGCTGATAAAGCTAGTAAAGTAATTAATTAAATATCGGTAAACTGTTCTTTGTATTATAAAATTGATAAAAGTCACCTGCCCACAATTTTAATGTCCTACCTACCCCTCATTCAATTCGCTGACACGTTATTTCCAATAATCATTAAATCATTGATCAATATTTCAATGTCACATAAGTTTAAAAATATGTCGAATTAACTATTGGATTCAATCGATCATAAGCTCATAAAAAATGTAATTCAAGGTCTAGTGTTTTGTTTAGGATCAGATTTAATTTGCTTTCTCGAAAATTTTCAATTTTTAGCTTGTTCATGTTATTATCCTGAAAAAATTATGAAAATGAATAACAAGCAATTTTTATTTAATTAATATTAAAGTCAAAATTTTTTATTTAATATCAAAATAAATTATTTTATTCAAAACTTATAAGCTTAACTTTGGATGACAATTATCAAGCGCATAATATATTTGTAAAAGTTAATGTACAAATTAGAGTGAATCTTATGAATATAGGCTTTTTCTTTTTATAACTGTAGAGGAGTCATGCTTTCATGTGTTTTACTCTGTGGGGAACATTTTGGGTTTCCCAGTTTTGGTAATTGGTGATTTGACTTTTTCTACTTGTAATTATTTTGTGCAATGAGCCTTAAATGGAGCACTTTTTGAAGCACATTACTCCATCAACTGCACGTTGGTTGTATTCCAAAATATTAAAATGGTTTATGAGGATCAAAGAGGAAAAAAGGATAAAACTAGCCTACAAAGAAACCAATTAATTGACGACGGTGTATTTGTCACGTCTTTTTATGCTTACGGTCTTATATAATAATGTAAAATGTTTCTTTATAAATAAAATTAGTATTTATTCTTACATATTAAGATCACGAAAATGTTTGTATGAGTCGTTAAGTAACTAACATTTTATTTTAAAAATTAACTAAATAATGTATTCAATGTAAATAAAAATAAATGTATAAATAATTACAAAAATGAAAACCCACAGTGATAATTAGATAATTAATTACTAGCACGGATAGCTTTAAAAATAACAAAGTCTTAAAAATAAATTAAAATTCAAAATAACAATTTTTTATCTGTACCATCTACCAAAAAACACGGCATCGTCAGGAAATAATTACTTCCTCCAGTCTCGAAAGATTGTCACTCTAAAATTTTTATCAAAAATTTTACTTTATTATAAAAAAAATTTTCTTCTTAATTATTCCATATAATTTTATTTTTACTTAATTTTTTTCCTAATTAATATAAAGGTATATTAGGAAAAAATGTTAAATTTTGCATTGATATTCTAAAATGACAAACTTGAGGGAAAATAAAATGTTGAGTAAATTGTCAATCTGTCGGCTGGGGGGAGTATTTGTCACCTAGGTTCTAGAATGTACATTTAAAGTTATATGCAAAAATTTTCAATCCTCCACATGCCAACAATGTGGTTTCAGTTTATAAACAAAATTTGAATGTTAATGAATGAGAAAAATTTGTATAATAATAGATGTGAATATAAAAGTTTTTCAAATTTGATATACAAATCAAGAAATATGATTATGCTAGCATCTTATTTTTTAATTTGACTTGTATTTTTAATACTCATAATTATAATTACAGTAATAACAATAACAATTCATTATAGTGTTTTTTATATATTTCATATATTCAATTTTTATTTAAAATTATTTGAATTGATATATATATATATATATAATGGGTATATAAATAATTTTGGTTGGGTAAATGTAAAAAAGGATAATAAATAATATTTTTTGTATTTTTAATAAATTAATATAAATGGCATATAAGAAATTATGAGGATTATAAGTATAAAAAGAGAATCTCAAATTGCATAAGTTTTTTGTCACCTAATACTCAACTTAACTTTAGAATGGAGTATTAAATTTAACAAAAGCGACAACTTTTTATATAGATTTTTATTTGCATTACTACACATTTGTATATTTGTTATATTTATTTAGTCATACATTTATACACTTGTTAATTGTCATATCGTAATTATTAATATTATGCTGGAAATCTTACATTGTAACTAAACAAGATTTAAAAGTAGTATATAAGTTGTGCAGATAAGGCTGTCATACTATATAACCATCAATTTTATGTTAATGAGTTGAAAATCACTTAAACGTTCACTTAGTTATCAAGGTCAACACTTTCACTGCTCATGGATATCATCATATACGTGGTATTAGCGCGAATCAATTTATAACGGGTCTTAAAATAAGTACATTCATATATTTAATGAATTTAACACAATTTCTGTTTTAAAGAAATTCTTTACATATTATACTATAGTTGGAACTTTGTACGGCAATTATAGCATAATAATATTCGTAATGTATATTGTATACTATTTATACAGATGTGCATGAGTTATATATTTGATACTCATTTACTTTTTGTCAGACGGGTGAAAAAATAACGTAAAAAATATTTAAACATTAATTTTTATTTAAAATTAACGATTATGTACATGCATGTAAAAATGAAGTTTTTTTAAGAAAGAGATAAAAAAAATGGAGTTTAAAACTGGTTCAACATATCAAGATCTTATTAAATTTTTTTAAAATATTTATTTTTCCCATGAATTTTTAAAATTTCGAATAATTCTTTAAAATTGTAAAAAGTTTTAAATAATCCTCCTGCAAAATTGAACCAATTTCCCCTTAAAGTCAAATATCAATTTCTGGTTGGATAGAGAAAAATGACACATTTGAAATGAAATTCAACCAAAACTTGACACGTGTCATTTAGGGGTAAATGAGTTCACTTTGCAAGTTATGATATAATCCAACCAAAACCTGACACGCGTCATTTAGGGGCAAATGAGTTCACTTTGCAAGTTATGACATGGGTTAAATCTTGTGACGCATTTTTCTTTGCCGACTCTTCATCGGCGTTGATCTCCGGTGCAAGGAAAATCAACATACTTGCTTCTTTCATATCCGACCTTAAAGAACAAGTATCTAAAACTTACATGAAAATAGAAGCTTAAGCAATCAACAACCACATCGGAACCAAACATATCAAAACAGGAAACAAGAAAATTGAAATAAAAAGTACAAATCGAATTCAGCATTGCAATTTACAAAGAATTTAGAAAAAATGAGAACTCAAAATTTGTACGAATACAAATCTTATCTCAAGAGCTTTTAAATCTTAATTGAGCTATTGAATCTGTAAATAAAAAATGAAATTAATTTTTGAACATCAAATAATAAGGTCCATTTTATCAAAGTTCTGGTAATTATGAAAACGTTCTCAAAATTCAAGCATATGAAATTTTTTTAAAAGAGTTGAAGCATATTATGATGTATCAAGTTAAAAAAAAAATCATGAATATATTATATGCACAGTCACACTCGATGATGGGGTTGTTTGTTGTGAAGTACATGATCCGATAGTGTCGAGCATCCAAATTGAAGATATTTACTGAACTTCTTTAAAACAACAAAAGCATAAAAAAAACAGCAAACAAAACACCTAATTAGTTTCACAGTTGTATATATAATAATTCATGAGAGTGACAGATATTACAACTTCTCATATTATTATATTCCTAATACTTTTTTATTGTAAAATTTAAAATTGGGCATTTTTTTATTATTTTCTACCATGCTTCGTCCCGAATTTTCTTGACAAATATCAGGAATGGACTGAAGTTTTATCGCATAGTTTTTTATGTATGTCATATTAAAGTAGATTTGTTTGTTGGACGAATTTAATCATGCTTTGCATAAAAAAACATTAACTCAAACCTAGCCCGATCCACGTTTCAAAACTTCGGTCACGAAATGTGTTTAGACCGGATTTAAAAAATCATTTCCAAACTTGACCCACGAACCTTCTTACTTTTTAAAAAAAATTTATTAACCAAATATGTATAAAAAAGAAATAATTTCTATAGTTACATATAAACCTTACATAAAATTACAATTATATTGAATTGTTCAATTTTTTTATGAATTATTGTAGTTATATTAAAAAATTCAATTAGTGAAAATATAAAATTTGAAGTAATTATTAAACATAATACATAAATATATATTTTTACACATATAGTATCAATCAGGCAAGACTTGAAGTCCAACCAATAAAATATCGAGGATGGATTTGAGTTCGGATCAGACTTTTTAAAAAAATACATATCCAAATCCGGCCCATAAAAGCGGACTCGACTGCTCGGCCATGTCCCCGACCCATAAACAGGTCCATAGTTAAGTGATAACTGACAATTTCCCATATATTTCTAGTCGTTTTAGGATTTGTTCAATTCTAACTGCTATATAACATCCAAACATATCCGTTTTGATGGCAAATTCTCAACATGACCGATGGAAATCCTAAAAGAAAGTAACACAGTGATCTATTTTTACACGGGTGTATAGTTTAATTCACTGCATATAATTTTGAATAAACTTTAAAAACATGTCATGCGGTTTCATTCATTATTAAAAAACATGTTTTGTGGAATTTTTTTCCTCAAAAACATGTCTGGTGATTTGTAACCGTTTGTCAAAAGAAAAAAATATTTCTCATGAAAAAAATAGCATTAGAAAAGATATTTCAATCAATTTAACATTCATATAATTTAATCATATTATTTAAGAACTATATGTAAAAATTTGAGTAATTTTAAAAATTCTTCATTTTCTTATATTTTTTAAAGTTGCCATCTAATTTAAATTAATAAAAATTATTTGTGCTTTTCAAAAAAGAAAACTCTAAATTTTATTATTAAGGTGTATTGTAATTTTATTAACCGAGTTTAAAAAATTTATTTCAAAATTGATAAAATTACCCCTTTCATGGTTATCTATTCTTTTTTTTGCTAACGGTTATAAAGCACAAAACATTTATTTGAAAAAATATATTTCACAATATATACTTTTGAAAATAAGTGAAATCTCGTTATGTGTTTTTAAAGTTTACCCTTTAATTTTATATTAAGCATTTTTGTTATTCTAATATATTTACAAAGTGACTGAGGTTTGAAAAACCCATTACCATACGATAAAGTTGTAAAATACTGGTTTGTTACCTTTTGTGCCACGTTAGCCAGGTTGGCCATTTCTGGTTGACATGTACAATTTGCCAATTAATAATTCTACCGACCTTGTTTCCTATTGTCTAAAAAAGCACCATAATAACTCATTTCATATCAAAATAAACGGATATAGAATTATTTGCAGAGTCGCAATGGTATACTCTTATATGTACTGGAATTGATATGTTCAAGTGAAAATAAGGGGTTGTTTCTCAAAATTTTTACTTTTCAACTTATAACTTAAAAGAGTCTTGTAAGGAGATTTTAACTTATAAGACAGACATTTGAGTGTTTCTTATAATTTTTTTTAACTTTTAAGTTAAAAATAAGACAAAAGTTAGAAATAAATCAGATTTACTTTTTTAAAAAATCACTTATAAAACACAAGTTGAATAACTAGAATTTTTGAGAAACACCTCCAAATTTAGATATTTAATATTATAAACCATGTTAGTGATTAATTGATTCGTTTAGGTGAAAAATTAACTTTTTTGAATCATACATTTGTCTTGCCGTAAACTTTATTTTAGAATCGATGTAACATTCAATAAATCTTATGTTTCTCGGGTCTCATTTTCTTAAATTAAATTAAACAAATGTTTATGCAAATTTGTAAACAAAATCACCTATTTTTTTAAATTTTCATAATGGGGATTTGAATTCTCTAAGGTAAACGTAGAATAAATTATGAGTGGGATGGAGAATTAAAATTCTTTTTTCAAATAAAAAATATGAGACATTGTGAACCCCTCTTTCTATGATATGTGATTAAAAACCACTCAAATGAACTCTAAAATTTATATGTAAACTATAAAGAATCCCTAATTCGGGGTGAGAGCAGGAGAAACTTGAAATGAGTGAGTCAAATACCTAATTAGTGCTTGGATTTGGGAAACGAAAATGAATGATAATTACCCTCCGGTTGGATCCCATACTTAATTACCTGTCTTTTCAGTTACCACCCTTATTTTCATTTTTCAACGACATTTTTACCTAACACCCTTTCAATTAGTTGCACAAACAACACAAAACTGACATTTTAGTGAAGTCTTATGTAATGCATTAGTCGCACTCTTTAAAATATGCAATGCAATTTATGAATAAAATTTAAAACTATTCTATACTGTCAGAATGACATACGTAACTCACGAGATTTAAGACTCATTAAGATGACCATTGAAGATTCCAGTTTATAACTAAACATTTTTTTAACAGTAGCTGACAGTGAGTTGCAAGTTGAAACATGATAGACAAACGCATATGTTAATATAGGAGTAATTAATTCCTCTAAAGAGAGAAACTTTTTAATATATCTTTCACTGTTAGTAACTGATGAATAATTTTGTTACGGGTAAGCAGGCTGATTCAGGTTAGTGTTGGATTTGATTAAGTTTTGCAAAAAAAAATCAAGCCGAGCCCAACCATGTTCACATTTTAAAACTTCGATTTCGAGCTAGACTCGGACTGATTTATAAAATCAAGTCCAATCCACGATCCTTACTAACATTTTTTTAAAAAAATTTATTGAACATAAATTACATACCTATTAAATCATTCATTTTCTTTCATGAATTATTATATTTAGATTAAGACACCCAATAGCTAAGACATAACAATTCAAAGTAATTATTAAACATAATACATATATATCTAAACACGTATGACTCGTTTGGTTGGCAGAATAGAATAGAATATATATGCAAAAACATCAATTATGATGTATGATTCCGACGTCGGAGGGAATAATTCCTAATTTTCATGAAAATCACAGAATAGTTATTCCTCTTTGAAATGAAGGAATAGTTATTCCCTGATTTCCATAAAAATTAGGATGAACTATTCTTTCCGATGTCTGACTCTTGTATCATATTTAACATTTTTGCATTTAGTTCTCATTCCATTCACAGCAGTGTAGTTAATTATTACTACACATTTAACTCAAAATAATAGATTATTAAGGTAACCTGAGGTGGGTTACAAAAGGTTTAAGAAACAAACGGTGAGTAACAACTGGCTAACGGCCGTTGGCTATAACACAAACGGCGGAATCTTTGCAGGGACTAGGTGGCAAGCTACTCCTGCCCGAAGCTACAAGACGTTGTACAAAGTTTTCGATTCTTTCTCCGTTCGTCTCCATCAATAACCGCTTCCCGCCAAACGGTAACGACTCAACTCCTCTCTCTTTCAGCACCTCGTCTTCTACTCTCGGCCCCACCACTACATCGCTTGTCAATCCGTTTGCCTGCAAAATGTTTTGACTCCGTTAATCACTCACTACTCCAAAATCCCACGTCTCTAAACCTTGCTTGGGCTATGAGAAAATCGAGGACACAGAGAAATGAGAATTCTTGATACGGTAATGCTAATTGACAAATCGTCAACAACAAATAGAACACATCAAATATTGCAAATGTCACGGACTTAATATAATTTATAAACAAGGAAATGCCAGTTTAGCAGTATAATGAAGTGAATTATTACTGTTGGCGATGAAAAATCTTCATTGTTTTTATTACTTTTTTCTTAGTAGCCAAACAGAATCTTAACATAAAATTAACAAATTGTATACCTGGATTCTGACGTAGTCTGTACGGTTCCAACAGAAAGCGTTCCCCATCATCTGGTCCACAGTCTCCGCAACTCCGTCAAGCACAATACTAACGACTGCTGATGTAGAGCACTCGACGGTGCGGCGGGGATTGGTTTTACTTGACAATTCACTGGATGGACCGTTACCTAAGGAAAGAACCAACAGATCCTCCACTCCGTTTACCGAAGGAAAATCTCTCTTGTTGTGGAGCACGTGAGTAACTGCTGCCGCCGTCGGATTATTCATCACTAGGCCTCCATCAACACCGCAACAAGCAGTTTTCCCGTCTATGGATGTCAGATTAAAAGGCTTCAGCAGGCTTGGAGTGGCTAGCGTTGCACGGCAGACTTTCCATAGATCGAAGTTGAAACTCGGTGACTCGGAGGCGTCTGCTCTTGAGAAAACGAAAGGAGCAGAGCTATTCAGGTCAAAGCACGGAATTAGAAGAGGCTTACACGTGTCACTCAAGGTCAAGATCTTTCCGTCATCTCGTCGCAATGCCTCTTTCAGAGTCCTCTCCATGTTTTCACCGGAAAATCTTTTACGGCGTCGGATGTATCCAGCGACCTTGATTTTAAAGAGTTCAGCATTTTTCTCAGAAATAAATGCGACGGCGTCTTTTGCTGTGAAGAGAGGACGGCCAGAGCCGTCATCAGCAGTAAGCATAGCAGCAAGGAGAGCACCAATACCAGTACCGACAACAATATCAAAGGAATCAGCGATTCGAGCTTGAGGATCACCAGTTTTGAGACGGATCTGATCTTCAAGGTGGATAAGAGAAGCACCGGCGACAATGCCAGAAGTTCCGCCACCGTCAATGCAGAGAAGTCGTGTTTTCTTTTTTTTTTCACAGTGGGAAAGCCACTTCTGCTCGAGCTTTGAAAAGATCTCGAGAGTCACCGTGCTAAGCTCCATTTTGAAAGTCACCAAAACAGCAACAGAGGCGTCGCTGTAAGGGTTTCTTTTTTTTTATTGAAAGAGTATAAATTATATAAAACCGTGTAAAAGAGTAAACGAGTGAGATTATCACGCTTTGTGGCTGAGCAGCATTAATGGCAGCACAAATGCGGACACTAGTTAATTACTCTACGGAATTCAAGAACTGTTGTGTGGGTTACGATAGAGAAGAGTAATGAGGCTTTGATTATTTGCTGTTGAGTGGGGGCTTCATTTATCAGTGGGTGGTTATTTATACGCATTTCTGCTATATACATTTTTTTATTTTTCTGAATAAACGAAAATGCTCCTCCCTTATTTTATTGACCTGGTTTTACCCCTCCCTTACCCCCGTTGTTTTTTATTGTAATCTTTTGGTAGTCAGTCTTAGGTGTATGCACTGTTGTTGCACGTGCAACTGCGCGTGTTTTTTAGCTTTTTACGGGAAGCGCTAACTTCGGCTTGGCTGCTGGGCTTTGCCTAAATGTAATTAATTGAGGCACTACATCAGGTAAAAAAAATTAAAAAAGAAGGCACAATACATACCAATACCGTGCCTACCCAGGTTTATAAAATTTTTTATTAGCTATTGATCTATTTCTCTTATTGGAATCATGTTTTGATTTTATATTATTAGGTTCAAATTTCAAAAAATTTCTTGATTAGCCTTTAGTATTCATTAACTAATTAACTTGTCATGTACCACTCAAATGAGTTATGTTCACATTTGCAGATATAACGCATAGAATTATGCCGTGTATTAGTTATTGAATATTGTGCAGTCATTAGGTGATACCATTGACAAGTTTTGGGCAATCCTAGCAAACCAAAAATAAATACTAACAATGTAATGTAGGTAGTGCGCTCAATAGTAAATTCATGATGTTGATGCAATTTGGAATACCTTTTGACTACAATTAATGTACGAGATTGTGAGGGCTGACTTAGGTGTAGGGATCACCAAATGGCTATGGCCGAAAGAGGTCAATTTTTAAGTTTTTTTTTATAATTTTATTGTTGGAAAAAATAAAAAATTATTTCAACTTTTCAATTGAATCTTGTTAATTGTTTTTTATGGACGTAGTACAAGAATGTATATAAGTTTTAATTGTTTTTATTGATAATTTAGTATTAGCTATTTAGCTCGGTTGACATTAACTAGCAAATTACTTTTGATAATTATTTTTTTATATGTTTTTTTTATTGTTATGATTATATTTTATTAACAAGCAAAATATATTTTTTATTTTATGCATTGCTAGAAAAATGTCGAAAAGTCTAGGAGATTGCAGGATATACACTTATCCAAGATTCAAAATATATGGTAAACTTCAAGGATTCGTTCGGTTGGTGGGATGATAATTACTGGAATATGAAAAAATGTCAAATTAGTAGAGATTTGTTTGGAATCTGACATTGGAGGGAATATAAAAGGAGCATAGTTGTTGTCAAAGTGGCGAGTATAGAAAGGCGTAAAAGAGCAAGAAGGGACACAAATTGGGCAATAAACAAGGCGTAAGTAGCAACTTAAATGAAGTTTGGTGACAGGGAGTAGCGGGCATTTGAAGGAGCAGAGTGAGAAAGTGCAGTTGTTTGTTTGCTTGTTTATTTTTAAATAAAACATCAATTTCATTTACAACGAGTCTACGATACATGGCATGTACCGTAACTCTATCCTCAATTACAAATTTATTTAATATCATTAATTAGACAAATTAAATGAACTCCAGCTAAATCATTATCTTCGAAACTAATTATTTTCTTCTACAGTTGGTGGATATGTTTCTTTAATATTGCCGTTGATTTCTCTGCTTTCCTTGCATATATTCTTTATGAAATTTCCTATCAATTTAGGGTTTTTTTTGAGTTATTTTTTAGATTTTCGGGCATTTCCATTGTAAATCTATCAACCCTCTTCCATCTCTGCACAAACTATTTATTTTCACTTCCCCAATTTGGCCACTATCTTTTCTTTTTTATGTTATGGATTACTTCACTTTCACTCTTTGATTTCCTGTTCTTTTTTATGTTATCATACAATTTTTAGTACAGAGATTGTTTGATGTTCATTTGGTTTCAAAGAACAATTTATGATTTTTTTAGCTTTAGTTCGCTTAAATTTTCCCTATTTTTTATGTATGAGTAATACCGATTTTGCTTACTAATTTTGAATTTGAATATTTCTTTTGCTTTAAAATATAGAGAATATTGTGGGTCCCATGTAAAGCTCTTATTGTGAAATTTGGAAAGAACAATTAAAAAAAATTAAATTGGAAAAAATAAAAAAGATTGAGAATAAATGCAACAAATTAAATATTTGAATTTAATTTATGAAAATAAGAAAGATTTTATTTCCTTTCTTTTTGTTGACTATAAATCTAATAAATTAGTTCTTTTAAAACTTGTAGATAGAATTATGGTACATAACAATGCATGGCATCTACCGTAGAATTTTTTTTTCATTTAATCATTTTTTTAAGTTAAACTCATTCATTATTAATGCCATCAGTGACACTTAACCTAGCTACCGCCTTGGCAATTACATTATGAACCAATTTCTCGTTACTGGTGTAGCGAAAGTCAATCTACAAAGATTCCGATAAATGACGAACCAAGATTTGTTAACATCGTAAGATGTCAAAAATATATCAATTTTTTAAAAAATTATGAATATTCTATGACGTTATACTTCAACCATTTTCATGAAACAATCAAATCATCAGAAAAATCAAAGATTCTAAACATTCATACAAACAGGAACGGAAATTGCAGAAAGATAAAGAACAATATAAATTTGTTTAGGAATTCCTTCCTATTGGTAAGTTTACTCGAAGGAGCAATAAGTAGAGAAGAGGAGCAACTTTTCTTTATTGATAATGACACAAAAGTCCAGGCACAGATTCAAAATACAAGTCAAGAAATCGTAAAGCTAATGCGAGAGAGAAAGCATAACCCAAGACAAGACCCATAAATTTAAGCATACACAACAACAGAGAGAAAAGCTTAAACGCTAAAATACGATAATAAGTAGTGAACCCGAATCTCAGCAGAAGCATCAGTTAAATAGTTTCAAAAGATAACCGCCTCTCCGCAACTTGCAACTTCAAAAGCATCAACACCACTAATCAGTAACATAATTGATCAGACAAAGATGAAGACGAAAGGAAAAGAGAATCAAGCAACGAGAAAAGAAGTGGATTTAGGTCTGAATTGGTTTAGGGTTAGAGAAAAAGAGGAGCTTGTATACGCTTAAGTTGAGAAACAAAACACAAGACTTTGGGTAAGGCGTTTAGGAAAGAGAAAGGAAAACCGGGCTCAAGAAATTGGGCTTTTTCCCTGTGTAAGGGCCAACACCCCAACATATAAGATATCTATGAAAAATAAGTTGGATACTAACAACCTTATAAACTCTTGCAAGGAAATGAACGAAGTTTTTGGCTGAAAAAGCGACGAACATAATAGGCAAAGCCACATGTGCTGATCATTGGCGCTTTTCACACTAAAATGAAGTCTGCAAGTGCAAAAAACGATTGTTTCCCAAAAAAACGACAACTTATACCATTGCCATTGTGTTTCGATGTGGGTCGACCCGTGTTCTTCGAGTTTTTTTATGTTCCGTCAATATTTTTGTCAAGTACCTGCAAAACAAGATTTGGCCGGTGCTTTGATGAAACCCTTCCAATGCTTAAATTAATTCATAAAATGTGGGAAGATAATAATCTCTATTGTATCAAGGTAAGAGTTACCTTTGTTACGAATATGATTAACCTTTATATAGTTAAAGTGGTGATAATGGTGGCATGGATGATTGAGTGTAGGCATAGGTGTAGGTCATTAAGTAAGTTGACTTGTGTTGTCTTGTCTTATTAAGGTAGGGCCATGTCAAATATTACTCATGTTACCATAAATCTAACTAGAAACAAATTTATGTATTTTCTTTTGGATAAACGGTTGTTGTGGTTCATCTTTTTAATAAAATCTACCTGTATAGTATAAAAAAAGTTTGAAATATTTGAACAAGTAAAGCCCTTTTTCCTACTTACTAACTTAACACCTCAGATCAATACTAGTTGTTATTTATAAATTTTTAATTAATTGAGTCATTTAAATTTCACATTTTTTCAAAAAATTCATCTACTTGTTCTTTTGTTATAGATTTCATAGCTTTTAACCTTCAAAGGTAGTATAAATAAGACGCTTACTTTGATTGTTTTGTTTTAATCATGATTTAATTAAGATCTATGTATAGACTTATTCACAATAGTGGTCAAGTTCTCTCCGGTCTAAATTATAATGATAAACACCATTCATATAGTGAATTTAATTTTCAACGAGCTTGGATTAGTTTTAAATAGCTACTATCTAAACTACACAAATTTAGCTTGGCACACCTAATATTTGTGTCATAGAAATTAAGTTCATGTTAATTTATATTTCAAATCAATTTAGTATTGCACAGTTTAATATAGTTCAATTTGATTTAATCTAGTTCAAGAGATCAGAACCTCAGCTACGTGAATGACAGATCCAACATTCATGCGAATTGGGGAAAGTTCACAAGAAAATGTTTTCATTTGAAATTATTTATATTTCTATTTTCGAGTAAATGATTATATTCCTTGTAAGGCCAAACAGCCAAATTGATCATCTTTCATGTGATGAATTCAAAGTTGGACCAGTTGGACCAGGCTGCTATGATTTCGATGGGTTCTATGATTTTGATGGACCCTAGGCCTAAACCGGGATATACATAGCCAGTGTCCGGAATAGGAATTGGGGGGTCTCCGGTCCAAACGACTCTTATCCGCAAACAATATCGTTTCTTCTCCTCTTTTGCTGACCAAAAGGCTTCTTTTAACAGACACTGGAATCCCTATTGTTTGTACTGCAACTTGATGGCGACCCCTTTCTCTTCCACACACCTTCGCCTCAATTCAACTCCTGTTAGGTCTTCACTCTATCTTCCAGGTACTCTTCAACTCTAATCCGTTCCTTTTCCTTCATTCTGTTTCTGCAATTTCAAATTCTAATGCGCTTTTACAGGTTCTTTTAGAGCGTCTCAATTTGTTAAGAATTCTTCTTATGATGTCTCTGCTCGTTTATGGAGCTCCTCATCTAGTTACTCTGCTGCTTTCAAACTATCCAGTGCTCGCATTCCTGTTAAACATCTGTTGCAGAAGAGGCATGTAATAGATAGCCATGGCCCCTTTGAATATATCACTGCTAATTACTTGTTTTTATTATAATTCAATGTGTGAAATGCAGACGAGGAGTTATAAGGTGCGCAACCATTGAAGAGATTGAAGCGGAGAAATCCTTGATTGAGAAAGATGCTGTAAGTGTGCTTCCTATGTTAGAGCCTTAGAGGTTGGCATGTTTCCTCGTCTTTGCTTACTAACTAACTATCGTTTGATAATGTTGATTATTATCAGAAAGAAAGAATGGAAAAGACTATTGAAACAATTCGGACCAATTTTAATTCCGTAAGAACTGGCCGAGCTAACCCAGCTATGCTAGATAAGATTGAGGTACGGATCCTTGCATATTAATGAGTTGTTTGTGACATATAAGCAATAGTGTGACCCTTGCTCTTTTTTAAAATGAAATGCCGCATGAACTTTAGGTAATATGTATTTGTTGATTTTATTACATCATTTTAGTATCGAACTTATGCATTACCTCACACTGCATTGCTATATTATCTATTTTTTATTCAAGTATTGTCATAAATTTTTATTGAACGTACATGTAATTTTTTGGATAAAAGTTTTTGGCTTAGCCAAGCAAGCACATGAGGTCCTTTTTTAGGGAAAATATTATATGCTATATAAGTTCTCTCTATCCATCAAATCTCTACTGATGCGGGCCCTTCAGAATCAGAAACGAGCTTAAACAAAGCCCCTGGGAGCCCTTCCGGAGAAAGGCATAGGGATTCGTCGGTTGAGCAGCCGGTTCGACCCCACCGCCCATTTACCCAAGACCTTCTTTCGCCCTTCTATTAGCCTTATAACATGGTCAAACCTTGAAACTCAAGTGTTTGACATCTTTATATTCATGGCCAACTTCCTTCATTTAGAACTATCATCGAAATATAGTTGGGAAGGAAATGCTTCATAAGTGAGTGTTAGTCAGTAAGAAAATAAATTATCAATGAGCTAAGTGCAGCGGAGATGAAGATGTTGAGATGTGTGAGTGGGATTGGGAATATGTGTATATGAGATAAAGGTAGGTGTGGTATATATGCTTTAGTTTGAACATGTTCATTGTTAGCCTATAAATGCTTCGAATTTTAAAATGCGAGATGATCGGAATTGGTGTATTGTTATGAAAGGTAGAAAAAGACTGAATGAATTTGGATAACTATTATTAAAAATAACCTTCAAATCATCAAATCTCGTACACGATCATACAAGGAATCGTGGTATTGTAAACTAGATGTCAAATGTAATGTTCCAGGTGTTGGCTCCAAATATCTTCCGCCATTCAATATGAAGTATTTAAAAGGGGTGTGCAATGAAAAAAGTCTTCTATTTGGAAAGGAGGAGTAAGCCATGTTTGGAATACACTATTCTTGTTGGGGAGCAGTCATATCATTTAGCCCAGATTAGTTATTCCTGTAATGTAAATTGCCTAAATCGTATTAAAATGAGCTCATCTATTTTAAGTTTTATTCAATTCTATCTTACGTGTATTTCCGTTGCAAGAAGAATCGGTTTGGCTATACCACATATGGAAAATGGACTGGGTTTATAATTTTTAAAAAGTAATTGGTTCTGGTTAACTAGTTCAAAAAGTGCTATGTTTGCATTTCTGGTTGAATTTATTGCTATACACCACAACAATTCTGATTGGCAAGCGTAATACCTTATGCAACATTGTAGAATTTCTGCAAGTTATATTTGGCTCTGTTAAATTCTTTATTTTTCACTGAAAAAGCTATAAAATTGTGAACTACAGGTAGAATATTATGGAACTCCAGTCAACTTGAAGACTATAGCTCAAATTAGTACCCCTGATGCAGGTTCTCTATTGGTTCAGCCATATGACAAATCCAGGTATTGCTAATCAATTAGGAATCTTGAAGTAGACACATGATAATAAATTTATAACTTTTTGGTTCATACCAATCCGTTCTCAGTAAACAATTGTTTTTTTTGAAGTTTTCATTTGCAAAAAGATCAAAATATGTGGTTAAGTCACAAATTCACAATGTGACAAGTCTTTGTCGCCTAATTTGGTCCTTATTTGTTAGGGGTTGGTCAAAAAATAAAAAGGTTTTTTGCTCTTTTTGCTGTTAAACACAATTTGATGTTGGCAGGGATCCTTCTCTATCATATATGGTTGTTATGTACTCTCTTCTCATTATTGTCTCTTCATATTGCAGCCTAAAGGCTATAGAGAAGGCCATTGTTATCTCTGACCTTGGTATGACTCCAAATAATGATGGAGATGTGATAAGGTTGTCTATTCCTCAATTGACAACGGAAAGAAGGAAGGTAGTTGCTTTCCTCTTGGATCTCATAGAACTCTAGGATGTATTGAACGATATCCTGTTTTCATTTTGTGCGAAGTTGTTTTGGATAAATCCTACAGATCCACTGATCTTTGTGAAAGTGTTATGTGCCAGCAGGCCCACAAAATTATCAGTATTAGTTTGTATTCCTGTGTCCTAAGTTTACTAGTCTAGTAATTTATCTTCATGTTTGTCCTTGATTTCGTGTTTTCTTATGATAGTCTGGTACTTTGATGACCACTTTTGACAGCAGTTACATGTAACTGTTTTGAGCATCAATTACATATTACCACTGCTGCGGGCCTCAATGTACTGTTTTTATTGAAATATAAGAGAAAGAAAAGCAAAATATTTCCAGCAAATAAGATCAAAAGCTCAAAGGGTTTCTCTGATGAGCCTTGCATTTTAGTTATCATAGATTCTAGAGGAACATACCAAAAAAATTAATCCTTCCCGTAATTAGTTTCTTGGACCATAACAAGAAAGCTCCATTTGCATTTGAAAATTCATTTGTCAGTGCTGCACTGCTACTTGCTTCAAAAAAGGTAAGCAAACAAAAGAACATAATATTACGTTCCTGTTATATTTTCAGATGATTCTCTTTGCTGTATTTCAGTTTTGCTAAATGCATCCTCAAGTTGATAGATGCATTTGCCTCTATCCACTATCACTTTACTGTATGATGACCAGAGTAATCGAGTGCCTTCTGTATAAATATTTGAAGAGCTTTCTCTGAAATTGTTTCTAGAGATTTACTGAGTCTTGTATTTCGTTTTCAGGAGTTGTCAAAAATGGTTGCCAAATTGACAGAAGAAGGGAAGGTACATATCCAATATTGTCAATGCTTTATGTGTAAATACTGCCTTTGTAATGTTGGCTTTAATCAAAGTCCACTGACTAAATACAGCATATCTTTACATGGAGGGCTTTATACAAAACAATTGTGAAGTTCATGGCAGAGAGGAATTCTTTTGCAATAAACTTTTATGAATTTGTTTTCACAAAAATGGTGAAAGGCTTAATAGAAAAAATTGCAAAGATAAGGCTTCCTTTTCTAATGAAGTTTTATAAACATATCGTCAGAACAGTGAACCAAAAAAGGACATGAAGGAAACTGAACTGTAAAAAAATTTCATCAAATTGATCCTTTGTGCTCTATTCAGGTGGCTCTGAGGAACATCAGAAGAGATGCATTGAAAGCTTATGAGAAACTTGAGAAGGTCTGAATCAAAAAATAATGTTTTGCTTTCCATTTTTTTCTAAAACCTTTTTTCCTAATTTGCTCGTCATGTTTCTTATTAAGACTTTGTTATTTACTTCAGGAAAAAAAGCTTTCGGAAGACAATGTGAAGGATTTGTCTGGTGACTTGCAGGTAATTTGACGGAATCAATTTTCTTCTTCTAAAGGCTATAGTTTAGCTTGTCTTATATGTTTTTGAATGAAAGTGCTTAATAAATGCCCACAAACCAGTCTATAACATCATGACATGCTGCAATCCGTATCCCTCCAAGTACACCTCACGATTTCCTCAAATTCTTTTCATCTCCCTCATTTGTGGGATATTCTATTTTCTGTTGTTCTAAGTTGGCGCTGTTTACTTATTCCAGAAGTTGGTAGACGAGTACATGAAAAAGGTTGATGCTCTATACAAACAAAAAGAAAAGGTACCTGCGTTTCCTTTTTAGTTGAAACTCCTGGTGATGAATTCAAAAGCATCAGGACTTCTTAGCCTTTATGACATTGGTCTTGTTACCTTTTCTTTGATGGGTTAAGATCTTACACTGATGTTGAGCTTTTTGTCTTTCAGGAGTTGCTAAAGGTCTGACGACTTATGGTGAGGTTTGTCATGTTTTTTTTGGTCGGAACTTATGATGCACACTTGAGAAATTAACTGGATGCTGCTGAATATAGTGTTTTGTTCTTTTTAGGATGAAAAATTTAAATTAGTTTGTGTGATGTTGCAAGTAACATTGTATAGAGTTTATGGTCGAAATTTCCCTTTCACGGCAATGTCTGAAAAAAAAAAAGAGTTTGAAATTAGCATTCCAGATATAACAAATGTATTTATATCTGTTAATCTGATGTCTGATCGTAGTTTATGTGAAATCATGCTTAAATGGACAGGATCCACATGTCACCATCTTAACGCCTTGATGATGAGCATGATATATGAAATCAAATATATGATATGATACTTAAGCTAAAGAAGAAAGCAATTCCACAAGAACAATTTCTGAGGCTCCAATAAAACAATGGTTGTGGTTTTCTTAAGTAGTTCTTGGGTTCGAGCCTTGTGAATGTTAAAAATTTTCACTGAGAGATTCACCCATAATAGTCAGGATTGTGATCTTAATCGGATTTGGATGTAGTTAGAGCAAAGTTCCGGTGAACTGGACGAGTAAAAGAAAACAACTGATGTTGGAATTGAAGTGGTACTGACTAATGGTAATTATAGTCATAATGTACTAAAAAAATATAGTGAGATTAAAAACTACTAAATTGGTTGTAATAACTTGAAAAAAATAAAAAATTGAACTTTAAACTGAAGAAATAAAATTATTACTGAATTGATATTGAAAGCTATGATTGTATGTAATTGACATACAAAATGATGAATTTATTGCGTGTGTGTTGACAACCTTTTAGATGTTGTTTAATGAGCTTTCTCCCAAGAAATTCTTGTGCTAAATTTTAATTATCTTTTATTAAAACTGCTATACAAATTCTAGAACTCGAATTCAACAATTCTATTCTAGTGAATGTGAACACTAAAAATCTGCTATGATACAGGGAAATTTTTTTCTTTGGTTATTTTCATACTAACTTATAATCAAGAAGGGGACTGCATTGAAAACAATATTAAAATGAGTTAATAATTTATTTTTTCATTAAACACTACAAAATAAATTTGGTGGGACAAAAAAACTGTGATTAGAAAGTAGGGTAGGGAATTACTGTACAATATGTTAAAAAATGTGGTGAGTAAATAACAAGAATAAAAATTGAGAGATTCTGCAGAGCAAAGAAATAAACACTAAAATTATAACTAATTGCCTTTTACCAAATTAAACAGCTCAATTTCAAACAATTTTGCTTTTGGTGGTTTATTAATTATTAGAGATGTCCCATTACAAGATTTTCAACTTTTATTATAATCTTTTATGGTATGGGATTTTTTTAGTATAATCAATTGAATTCTCTTTTAAAAAGAATCTCATATAAATGTGGATTATAGATGGTCATAAAATCATAATACATAATGTTGCAAATAGAATTTCATCATTACTATAATTGGACATAAAGTCAATATCTTATTAGGTTTAATATTTTCTATTTTCTTCCATCTTTTACAATTAGATAGCTCAATGATGTTTGTAACAAGATAACTTGGAGTTCTACAGTATTCGAGTTCAGATTAATCGAAAAGTGAGTCGGATTACCTATCGCGAAAGCAAACAATGAGTTAAATGCTACTATAAAACTCTGAAAAATGAAATCAACACACCTTAACATGATAAGTGATGGAAGATTATATATTGATGTTAACATGACATCAATAAATTTGTCGTGTTACATGTATTGCAATAGTTATTTTGATACAACGTAGAGTTTTTTTACTTATAAAGAATGAAGTACTTTTCATTAGTCCTCCAATTTTATTAACTAAACAATTTGTGAAATATAAGTATTATGAACTAACGTGGTGGAGAAAATTCACGTTCAAATCTCACTCAATAAGTATACAGACTGAATTTATTATATAATATAGAATACATAATAGAACAATCTTGCTAAAGGAGCTATTACTTGTAAAAATATATTAATGTTATTTGAATAAGTATTAACAATAAAGCAAATTATTGGGTCAAATTAGCTGACTAGGGTTGAAATTGGATTAAAAAAAAATTGAAGTTTCATAAACAAAATTTAACTTGTATTAATATTTTGCAAATTATTGTATTTTGATAAAATGCATTGGTACCTTTGTTTTTTAAAAATTACTCATACTTTCTTGTGTTTTGTCATCATCATTACTATAACCTCATTGTATTTTATATTATCCTTTTTTGTATTGGATTTTTAACATAATATATGTTTATGAACAAAAATTTATCTTATATATTATATCTTAAAATGTCAGGGAATAAAAAGACTCTAAAAGATTTTTTATTGTTATGCTATCTTGTGTGATCATAGACTGAAAGTTATAGAAATGTCTTATAAATTACAAAATACTTTCTATTTACAAATCTCGTAATACTAACAAAATAAAAGCAACATACTAAGAAATACATATTATGTTAACAACTTTGATAGAAAAACACATAATTTAAGCTACAATGAAGTTATAGTATGACAATGTCAAAACATGAAAAAATATGTGTAATTTTCAACACATTGAAAGATACTAATTTATTGGATTAAAACTCAAAGATGGATTAAAATTCAGGAAAGTTTTAATTATTTACCCATGAAATAAATTTACTGCATAAGATATTTCAAACGCCCCATGTATTTTTAATTTTATATTGTTAATATTAATTTCTTAATTTGTTTGAAACACATTTTTCTAATTTTTATTATTACACGTATCACTATAATAACCTTTCATATAATTGGGATCATATATATTTATTATTACACAATGTATGAAATGTCATGGACGTGTATAAATCTTGAAGTCTTAGTTTCATAATGAATAAGAATGTTCAAAATTACTGATCATAAATTATGTTGAAAAGAATGAATAGAATATATACTGAAGAATTGCTTTTCAATTCAATATCTGTATATAATAATGTATCAAGAATGATGGTGTGATAAAACATTGATGTTCTTGAACTCATAAGACTGTATTTAAAAATAAAAAAAATATTTCAAATAGGTCATTTATAACGTTAAATACAGTAATTCAAAATTAAAACTCTATAAACTAGATAGCATCATTCAATTGAATAAAAAAAAATATATAGTTTACTTTATTCGAAATTAAAACTCTATAAACTGGATAGCATCATTCAATTGAATAAAAGAAAATATATATTTTACTTTCTTCTCAAATAATTTAACTCAAGTTTTCTCACGAAAATAAATAATGAAGAAAATGAGTATTTTTTAGAAATCAAAGAGAATAAATTTATGATATATCTAACTCAGATTCAAGTCACAAGTGGGGTAGAATTAAACATGTTCGTCGAGCGGGCTGAGTCGGGTTCGGATCGGGCTAGATCGAGTTTTGCATAAAAAGCATTAACCCAAGCCTAATTCGGCCCATACTTTAAAACTTCGTATTCGGCTGAATTTATAAAGTCATTCCCAAGTTCGATCTACAATTTTTAAAAAAATTTTATTGACTATATATATATATATATGTATGTATGTGTGTGTGTGTATATATATATATGTATATGTATATGTATATGTATATGTATATGTATATGTATATATGTGTATGTATGTATGTATATGTATGTATGTATGTATATGTATGTATGTATGTATGTATATGTATGTATGTATGTGTATATATGTATATATGTGTATATATATATGTATGTATATATGTATATATGTGTGTGTATATATATATATATGTATATGTATATGTATATATATGTGTATGTATGTATGTATGTATATGTATGTATGTATGAATGTATGTGTATATATGTATATATGTATGTGTGTGTGTGTGTGTGTGTGTATATAATATTAATCAAGCCGGGTTCAGGTATTTATACATAAACTAAGTCCGACCCATAAAATATCGAGTTTTAACAGGTTCGGGTTCTTTTAAAATTTAAGTGACCAAACCTGTCTCATAAAAACAGGTTCTGGCCAGGCTGGGCGGGTGCCTCGACCCATGATCCGGTGTAGGTGGAATGAGTCATATTTATTATAAATAATGAAAAAATTGAGTATTATTTTGCAATCAAAGGGATTAAAAGGTGGTTCAGAATTTAACTAAAAATTAGGGTATATGTTACAGTGATTTTGTTTTAAAAAAAATGAACTTTACCTTCTCTTATAATCATTGGATGCATCATCACATCATTGATTCAAGACCAAATGCATCAACACCCCCTTAAAGTTGGCTCAGAAAACCGGATGACACCCTCAACTTTCAAAAGAGCCAGTTACCCCCCTTAACTTGGCAAAAAAGATCAGTTACCCCCCTTAACTTGGTAAAAATGTATCAGTTTGCCCCCCTTAATGGCACGTGCCAAGTTATGGTTAGAGAGAAAAATGATATCTTTGAAAAGTCAGACCAACCAGATTTTGACACGTGGGGTTGAGGGGGTTAACTAGTACATTTTTACCAATTTAAGGAAGGTAACTGGTCCTTTTTACCAAGTTAAGGGGGATAACTGATCCGTTTGAAAGTTGAGGGTGATATCCGATTTTCCTAGCAAACTTTAGGGGGATTTTGATGTATTAAACCTTGATTCAATGGTAATAAGTTAATGGGAATATTGTTCTTAACAAAAAAAAAACCACAAAAATTATCAAAATATTAGGTTAATGGTGAGTTTGACCATGCAATAAATAATTTCATTTGCGGAAAACCTAAGTAGAGCCAAACATGCCTTACTTGATTCAAATTTTTGCTTATGTATTATTGACAAGCTTAACGTTGAATGAATTTGGGTCTCTCATAACTATACGAAGGTAAAAACAAGTAAAAATAAAAAGATGGTAGAAAATTTGTTTACATGTGTGTATTAATATTTTACATGTGTCTATCAATATTTTACATTTTACACGTAGCTATTTCATTATGCATTTCTCAATATTTGAGAATGAGACCAACTACTCGAATAAATTGAAAACAACAGATTTGATGTAGAATACATCATAATAAGACGAGGGTAAAAATGGAAAATGGAAAGAGAAGAAAGGGACATGAGTAGGCTTAAAAAAAAACGATCCCATGCACCAAATAGCGGGAATCTCTTTGGAAATCGATTCTGTCTTCTTCCTTCACCTCCTTCCTTTTTAAATACCCCCTTCCTTCCCTTTCCCTTTCTCCACTTCTTCTTCAACTCTCCCTCCCCTTCATTTCAGTTCCTTCTAATTACCTTTCCGTTCCTATCAGATCATTTTTATTTGTCTAATTATGGCTTTTACCTTCAATCATTTACTCTCCGCCGCCACTCCATCACGTTCCTCCTCCTTCACCTTTCATCCTAGTCCTCCCGCTCTTCTTTTTTCCGGTATGGTTCTCCTTCTTCCTTTTCCTTTCCTTCTCTACCTCTCTGTAATTAATGCATAAATTCCATTTCCATTTTCAGCCTCTCTCAATAGTGGCAGATAAAAAGAACCAGCCAAACTATCTTTTCTTGTCTTGTCATTTCTTTTAATTTTTAATTTTCATCACAATTTCAAATTATTCCGTTAATAGCTCCATTTCCGTCTCTTTTTTGCATTGATAAATCGCATTGAACTCTCCTGTCACCCACACTCGCATTTATCTGTTTCATTTGCTCAATACAATCAATGGCTAGGAAAGTTATATATGTATGGTATAGAAAATACTAGAGTCACTGAATTCAGACTTCAATCTGTTTTCTCAACTTAAATGTAACTTCACAAAATTCCAAATGATTACAACTGAGAAACAAAAATCACTTGATGTGTAGGTGCTTTCTTCAATGGGACAAAAGACAAAAAAGATAGCTTCAGTTATGGCACTAGATGCAGTGCTGTATCCAATCCTCGCACTCAAGGTTGACTAACGCAACTACCTCTGTTATCTGTATCGACATTCGCCTTTTTCTCACATCTAAAATTCATATATATCTAATTCAATTCCCAATTGCAGAACAACCAGATGTTTTTCAAAATGGAGTTCCTGTGATCAAGTGGCATGATGAGATTGTGGAGTCTGACAAAGTATCAAAGGTAACGATTTCAAATCAACTATAGCGTACTATGCTTATGTACAGATGGATGAGTACAGTTTGGAATAATTTTGCTTTGACTAAAAATTAAGGTTTGGATACCCAATGAAATAAAGAAACGAGTGGACGTGATTAAATCGATGTTGGAATCGATGGAGGATGGGGACATAAGTGTATCGGCGTACGATACGGCTTGGGTGGCTTTGGTTGAGGATGTAAATGGAAGTGGAATCCCACAGTTCCCGTCCTGTCTTCAATGGATAGCCAATAATCAGCTCTCTGATGGTTCTTGGGGTGATGCTCGTATATTCACTGCACATGACAGGCTTCTAAGTACACTAGCTTGTGTCATTGCTTTGAAGACATGGAACATTCATTCTGACAAGTGTCAAAGAGGTAGTATTATAGTTACAACCACCATTTTAATTACACGGCTAAGGAAATTAATGAATTGTTTAATTCACATCAGGAATGAAGTTTTTTAATGAAAATTTGTGCAAGCTTGAAGATGAGAATATCGAGCACATGCCGATTGGGTTTGAAGTTATATTCCCTTCACTGGTTGAGTTGGCTAGAAAACTAGAGATCAAAGTTGCGGAGGAATCTCCAGTCCTCAAAGACATTTATGACCGCAGAAACCTGAAGATGAACAAGTAAACCGGTTTTTAGCTACTTAATTTGGAAGCTATTACTATGTTGGATTTTGCTTTGGTGGCACATGTTTATAATTATTATTATATTAAGATAAAAGGAATCATTAGATGTTTGAAAAGTAGTAACTGTGCACGTTGGATAGGATCCCAAAGGACATAATGCACAAAGTGGCCACCACACTACTCCACAGTTTGGAAGGAATGCGTGGCTTAGAGTGGGAAAAGCTTCTCCAACTACAAAGTAAAGATGGATCTTTCTTGTTTTCTCCATCCTCTACTGCCTATGCTCTCATGCAAACTAAGGACCAAAATTGCTTCCAATATTTGAACAATATTGTACACAAATTTAAAGGAGGAGGTAATTCATTGATTCATAATAAACTGTTCCCACAGCTCCTTTTTTTGGCCATTAGTTCATGTCCACAAATAGAAGGTTCTGTATGTCTTAATTGGCTTTTGCTTTTGCTTTTCCTTTCATCCGTTTTCAGTGCCCAATGTTTATCCTGTCGACTTATTTGAACATATTTGGGTTGTCGACCGCTTGCAACGTCTCGGAATCTGTAGATATTTTCAGCCACAACTTAAACAATCTGTTGACTATGTCGCTAGGTACATTGATTAATTGTAATTAGCATAACTAATTCCGTTTTATTTGAATAATTAAAATTAATTTAATTAAGCATTTTATTCTTCTTATTAAAAAGATATTGGGAAGAAGATGGAATTTCTTGGGCAAGAAATTCACCAGTTCACGATGTTGATGATACAGCTATGGGATTCAGAGTGCTTCGGTTATTTGGTCACGAAGTTTGTGCTGGTACAATAATTCAGAAAGTCACATAATTTACTTATTTATGAAAAAGTGAAATTAATTAGATAAAGTTTGAATAATACTATGATTAGTCCTTCAACGTGATTTATTTTGTCGTTAATTAAAAAAATCAGACGTGTTCAAGCATTTTAAGAAAGGCGATACATTCTTCTGCTTCGCCGGACAGTCAACGCAGGCAGTGACCGGAATGTACAACCTGCTAAGGGCTTCCCAATTAATGTTTCCCGGCGAGAAGATACTGGAGGAGGCTAAAATATTCTCTTCCAATTTCCTGAATGAGAAGCAAGATGCTAATGAAGTATTGGATAAATGGATTATCACCAAGGACCTACCTGGAGAGGTACTTAATGCATAAATTAATCAATTGATGACGTCTAAACGATTTGGATTATGTTACATGATGAGACAAAATCAAACTAAAAGAATATTCCAAATAGTTAATTAGTTAATTAAAGTACAGGTGAAGTATGCACTGGACATTCCATGGTATGCGAGTTTGCCGCGCGTGGAGTCAAGATTCTACATTGAACAATATGGTGGCGCAGATGATGTATGGATCGGAAAGACTCTTTATAGGTACTTGCTACTTTTTTTATCTTAGAAAATACATAACAGTGATGAAATTTTGTATAAAAGTTGGGAATTTTTTTAACATTCCTTGCTATTCAAAATTGACATGCTTTAGCCAGAAACAGGCCCAACTGGGTAGGAAAAATACAATCAATCAATTAATTAATCTATTGTAGAATGCCAGTTGTGAACAATGATGAGTATCTGTACTTAGCAAAACTGGATTACAACAATTGTCAAGCAGTGCACCGAGCTGAGTGGGACAATATTCAAAAGTAAGTTTAGGCTATCCTACAAAAGAAAATCCAGAGAGGGTGTTATTAAATAATTGAATAAATTAATAAGAATAGTAATAAACGAAACAGATGGTACGAAGAGTGTAAATTGGGGGAATATGGAGTAAGCAGAAGAGAGGTACTGGTGGCATATTATATAGCGACAGCAAGCATATTCGAGCCAGAAAAGTCAAAAGAGAGGAAGGCATGGGCCAAATCCACCGTTTTGCTTCAAACTATCCGCTCTTACTTCCACCAAAACAATGCTACAACCGATGAAAGGGCCGCATTTCTACGACATTTTAAGAACCCTGTTGTCATAAATGGCTATGGCAGGTCCGTTGTTTATATTATCAATTCTTTTATCTTATCGCATTCATTTTTAACTACCATGTTCATTTCAAATTCTATTTTCATTTATATTTTTATGTTTTAGAATTGTTATAGCCGTACTTCAAATTTTAAAATTATTAATAGAAAAGTAATAGCAATCTTTTTTTAAAAAATTAAATAATTTTTTTATAAATAAAAGAATTTTAAATTTTTAAACATATATTCAAAACGTAAGAATTTTTTTAAAAAATAAAGACAACAAAAATTTAATGAATAAAATTCGAACTTATGAATAGTGTCACTTCAAATTTGAAGTGAAACAGTTCACATTTCAAAATTTGAAGCTGAAAATGAAGCGGGGTTGGAGAATTCCATTTCATTTACAGCTCCAAACCCTACTTTTGAAGTGAGGTTGAAGATGCCCTTAGAAATTTAATCACTAAAATTTTTGTAAAAGGTAACTATTAAGGAGCTGTAACTTAAATCCGAATTTTCAATTTTTAAATTCTTTTTCTCTCCATTCGTTAGTTGATGAATTGGTAAAATAAAATTATTTATATGCAAATTAATGCCTATTAAAAGTCGTTAATAGTGTATTATATTCAATAACAACACTAATTAAAAGTATAAAATAGTTGAACCAAGTTATCGTACTTATTGAAGAATCAATTGTTTTAAGCCTTAGCTAACAAGTGGGTAGTCAGATTCGTAGATTTATATAAAATAAAAATTTTAAAAGTTCCAAAACAAATATAGTAATGATAATTAGATAACAAATATTAAACGGTATAATAAGTGGAAAAAATTGTTGTCTCTAAAATGATAACTACTCCTTTACATGTTTCCTGACCATGCAATTCTTTTCTTTATTATTATTTTTGAATTTATCTTTCAAAATTTTATTTTTTCTCTCATGAAAATGAACCACATGTCAGATAATAAATGAGAGACAAAACACCATTTTGGAAAAAAGATTTTTTTCCCATAATAAGTACTTTTTTTTTAATGGTTTCTTACTCGCTTAAAATGAATGGTATATGCTATGAATACTGAACAAAACACTTATACTAGGGATGGCAACGGATCCTGGACCCGGCCCGAATCCGTGGATCCGGATCTTAATTTTCTAAATCCGTCGGATCCGGGTTGAATCCGGGTCCGGACAATGAAACCCGGATCCTTAATTAAAGATTAATTGTACTTTTTTATTTATTATTTACTCTGAAAATATTGGATAATTAATATTATTTGATATCCACGTAAATCCAATTGCATAAACATAATTAAATGAGCACGTAAACTATTTAAAATAAAATGAAATGTACAAATATGGAAGCTGAAACTAAGAATTTGATGTTAATTACATGGATCCGTTTTGGACCTGTTTATAGACCCGGATCCATCGGATCTGGATCTGGATCGGTGGAATCTGGATACACCAAATTCAGGTCGGATATATTCAAACGGACTGAATCTGGCCCGTTGCCATACTTGTACCATGAAAACTAACCTTTTTAATTTCATTTCGTAGTAATATGATATAATTAAGAATTTTTATTCCTTGCAACATTTAATAAAATTTTATGTACAATATACTTTCGATAAATTTACATTTAAAAAAAGAATTATTTTAACATAAAAAATAATCTTCCAATATTAATTATTTGGCTAATTTATTTCTTTTCCTAGAAGTACGAAAAATATTTTTTTTCTAAATGTTTAATCGATTTCGGTCACATGTCTTTCTGGTTGTCTAATTGGGTGGGGAACTCTCCAATTATGCTTTGCCTTTTAATTATTTAAAAATTGCAAACATATATATCCACCTGCATATATTGAACTCGACCTCATCCAGAATCACAACTATCAAAACATTTCATTGAGACAAAAAAATATCTTTTACCATGTGTATTTTTGTTTCTAAAATGATATCCTTTTTATGCTTTCCATTTATTATTTAACATGTTACTTTTATTTCTTGTTTTTTTTTATCTTCTTTCACTTTATCTTTCTTAGATTTTATTTTCTCTCTCATGAAAATGAATCACATGTCAAAACGTAAAATAATAAAAGAGAGACGGAAACACCATTTCCCAAGCTATAAATACCAAATGAAACTCTTTTACCATGAAAATTAAACTTATTTAATTTAATTTCGTTGTAATATGATATAATTAATAATTTTTATTCCTTGCAACATTTTAATAAAATTTTATATACAATATCCTTTCGATAAATTTATTTTAAAAGAGAGTTAATTTAACTTAAAATATATTCTTCCAATATTGATTGATTGGCTAATTTATTTCTTTTCCTAGAAGTACAAAAAATATATTTTTTCCTAAATGTTTAATCGATTTCGGTCACATGTCTTTCTGATTGTCTGATTGGATGGGAAACTCTCCAATTATGATTTGCCTTTTAATTGTTAAAAAATTGCAAACATAGATATCCACCTATAAACCAGTTCGTCGGCCGGGCCGGGCCTGGTTCGGGCCGGGCTTGGCGGGTTTTTTTACAAAAAACGCTAACCCAAGCCCGGCCGAAGCCCATACTTTAAAACTTCGGGCTCGGGCCGGGTTCGGCCGGGTTTACAAGGTCATTCTCAAGCCCAGCCCAAACTCATGAATATTTTTTATTATAAATTTTTTTATTAAACTAAGTTAAAAAAATATAAAATAGATTAAAATATGTTTAAATTTTTAATATAATTACATTGTTTACTTAAAATCTTTAATATTTAGTAACATTTATTGTAATCAAGTATACAAATTTAATAGGATAAAATATAGGAACTTAAAATAATTATAAATTTAATGTATAAAT
>CATIWQ010642237.1:0-15021 GCA_949673415.1 Euphorbia schlechtendalii
TGAGCCAACATTTTTGGAGTGGTAACTTGCTAAATATAGCTATGTGAGAGCGACCCATACTAAGCATAGTATTATTGTTATCTAGGTTCTTGTAAGTGTCATAATTCGTTTACCCTAGATTTAGAAAAGTCATTTCATGTGAATTATTGAATATTTGGGTGTCTAGAACCGAGTTTGTTGAAGTTATCTATTGTTTTAAAACAACTTTGATTGCTTTGCATGTTTTTCTCTACTATACTTATCCTTAGGGAAACATCTATATACTTTACATCTTCTCTAATCTATTCATGCATCTGTCTATTCATCATTCTATCATCCAACCCAACAATTTATCTTATTTCTTTTGTTCCGTAACTCTAGTTGGTCCTTAAAACCAAATTCCTTCCCTGTGGGATCGATATCTTTTAACACTATATCGTAACTGTATACTTGTAGTTATCATCATTTTTCTATTTGATAATCGGTACTGACAACACCTGTTCATATTTAAAACTTTTATTTTATTAGTAGAAAAGTGGGAAACAAGGTTTTTGGCATCGTTACCAAGGATAAGCCTTTCAAAACGAGTATAGCCAAAATCTTACGAATACCATGCAAGCTAAAAAGCTCACGGGCAATCCCACAATCGTTACCCATGGCAATGCTTGTGCGAGTCACAAGCATGGGCTTGCGGTAAGGCAAGCTTGCAAGGGCTTACCTTACGCAACCCACGTGGCTAACCTGATTAGGGTGGGATGGGAATATTCCCCTCCTACCTAGTAAATGAGGGGGAGTCTAACACTCCCCCTTTCCCCATAAATAGGCCTCCAGCTACTCTTTTATGAATACACATAGAATTCTCTTTAGATTAGTTTTTCTCTCTGAGTTCGACATCCTCTTATTCTTTATTGTGCGAGATCCTCCACGAGTTTCTCCAAACAATCAAAGAATTCTTTTTGAAGGCTCTTTCTAAAGTGAGCCTTCTCGGTTTATTTTCAAGTTTATTTTTGAGCGGTCTAGTAGCTGTTGTTTACTAACGGGTTCTTCCTCAACGAGGTTTTGGTCGGTGAAGATCCATGTGGATCAATCATAGAGGCTCTCCTAGTTTGGAAGCTCGTGCTAACGAAGTTCTGCCAAATTGCTCTAAGGAAACACCGTCACCATAAGAGAGAAAGAACGCATCAACTATTAATGCTCTAAACTTATATGCTAGTTCTTTTATAAGTTTTATAAACTTAAAAGCATCTATGGAAAGTTTTAACCTAGATTATATCAATCAAGGCATGCTTAGGAGATATCCTTACATTAATTTTAAGTTTTTGAAATTCTGTCTTACAACATTTGCATTTTCAATTACTGTCTTAATTAACCAACACTTTCCTCACTCCCAATCTATTTAATGTCAATCTTTAAGATGCCTATATCAGCTAACGTGAAATTAACTAGATTAATGAGGAATTTCTTATGGCAGGGTGATTCTAATGTAAATGGCATTTGCAAAGTGAGTTGGGCTACTAAAAACTTGCCAAAATACGTTGGGGATCTATGCATTCAATATTTTACTTTAACAAATTGCAGTCTGCTTTTCAAGTGTCTTTGGAAAATGGGCAGGAAAATTGAGACTCTCTTTGGTTCCCTTTTTGCATAACTCGTTACGATTTTGAAATGTGGAATGATACTTTCAAATTCAAATCCTCTAGTTTATCTCCAATTTAGAGGAATATTATCTCTTGTTGCTTTCGGAATCAATCTCTTTTGAATCCTTCATCTCTAATTACCGTGTTTTAATTGGAGACGGGACTTGGGCATCTTTTGGCATGACAATTGGACATTGAACCAATCGCTTGAATCATTGTTCCTAGATCTTTATGCCATTTGTAACAGGAAAAAGTCCACTATTGTGGTTGGCTGCCATTTTCTATTTAGTGAGAATTTTTATTCTTAGCCCTTTTGGAAACGGAACTTGAGGATTTCGCTTCTAGATCATTGTTTACAACTTCGAAACTAGATTTGTTTATCAACACCAAATCTTTTCCCTTCATCCCATAGAGTTGATGTCATAACCACGCAAGGACATCCCCACTCCTCTACTTCACGGGATAAGTTTTTGTGGGATATCAGAGAGAAAAATCTATTCACAACAGCTTCCTTTTGCATCGGCTTTTATCGAACACCATGGTGGCCTCTGTTGGAGATTGATTTTAACATCATTTAGAAGTCAAGCCTTCTTCCGAAAATCTGTTTCTTCGGCTGGATGCTCTTCCATGGACGAATTCCAACTTGCTTGTTTCTCTTCTCGAGAGGTTACAATTCAATCGAAGATGTTACATGTCCTTTTTGCACCGAGAATGAAACAATCGACCATTTATTTCTCTTATGTCATTTATATATGTGTATTTGGCATGAGGTTTTGCATTGGCTAGACATTTCTTTACCTTTACCGAACACACTTACTAGTTTCTTTGATATTTGGCAGTCACTTTTTCTGCCTGGTTTAAGCTATGATTTTGGGATATATCTTTGGTTCATTTTAACATGGCTTCTTTGGAAAAGGCCAAATAAATTTGTCTTTGAGGAAGTGCTTGCTTCAGATGACATCTTCCTTTTGAGTATACATTTATGCTGGTTTTATATTCAATGTAATAGACGTTCTTTATGCTTTTCGATCTCGGGCTTGTTTGTTAACCCAAGATTTTTTATTTGTAACTAAGCTGTCATTCTCTCCTTGAGAATTTCTGCTCGTTTAATATTAATAAAGGTTTGGCTTAGCTGGGTCACTTATTTTTAGGTGTGCCAACCTAGTTGGGATGCTCGAGGCTTATGCCCCAGCAAGTTCCTTTTCCCTTAAAAAAAGCAAAACAAATTAACATTAATAATTATGATTTAAATTAATAATAACATTACTACTTACTACTACTATTATTATTAAGCCAGACATAATAAATTGTTGTTTTTGAGGAATAAGCGGGAGAGAGGGAAAATAAAAAGGGGAGCAGAGGGTAAGGTGGTTTCACCTAAAGGGTTAGGGGACTATACCACTCATATGATCATTGAACTCACCCAGAACCAAAAATCTCACCTCGGTTGTTTTATATTAATAAAATGGAACCCAGTCATTTATAGAGAGAGTAGCAAGCTTGAATTTCTGAATGAATCAGACACGAAAAATTAAATTTGTCACTTCCTACACTTAAAAAACCTAAAAAAATGTATGCAAGAGAAAAGAGGATCCTCAGTAACCATGCGCCTGTTAAACACAAAAGTGTTTTAATTCTTCCACAGAGACCAAGCAATGGAAAACTAGAGGGAAGTGGTAAATTCTTCACATAAACTCGATTTGAAGTATGAACGCTAAAGCATTAAGAAACCATAGATGTTAGAAGGGGCGACACACTAAACCTCCAACTAGTTGAGAGCTCTGCATCAAATCACATAGCTACCACGACAAAATAAAATTGCATGCTCCAATGTTTCAAATTGGGAATATAACATGAATTTATCATCAAGAACCAAATTGCAACCTCTATGAAAAAGGAAGGATCGAGTTGGTAGATGACCATGAAAAAGCAACCACCCAAATAGATGGACTCATGATATCATAGTCGAATTCTAAATTAGTTGAAATGAAATTGCATGTTGTGGCCAGCAAGGTGATTGATAGTATTTATAGCAAAATGAGGCAAGCGAATTCTAATTAGAGCTACTGCCTGAATTTCATAGATAATGAAATGAGGGTAAGACAAGCTATAGAAATCGAATTATGAAGCTTCAAACAACAAGCCCAAGATGAAACTCTTAGACTTTGCTTCCAAACTGGTCATGCATATGCTCCGGACCCAAACATAAGGACACGTCCTTCTCGAATTTATACATGCTTTTGATTACAAATATTAAAAGAGTCCAAGAACAAAGACTGTAGGGGCATATTAGATGTCTAACAATCATGCCAAAAAGAGGAAGAAACACCATCACCAACCCGAACACGATACTTTGAAATGAAAAACTTCCAATAATTTTAATCATGAAAACAACACGAGACCACATTTAACTAAATCGGTGATAATTGCGAGGAATCTAAGTGAATAATGTCTTTCTATGAACTAAACCTTGTTGACAAGTACAATAAACAAACCAAAGAGAATATTGATCTGAGGAGCGCATCCTTCAAAGCTATTTTAATAGTAAACTATAATTCACCAGTTTGAAGTCTCTGTTGTATAAACCACCAAGAATCTTCGGCAAGTTTATTGTGTCAAACTAACTTTACATAAGCCTCTAACAGTTGAGTCCCCATGACATAAAAATTCCTCATCAAGCGAATCAACCTAGTATTTAATGACTCAAGCATTTTGTATAATGACATTAATTAGATAAGAAGGGACGCGAGGATTGATTTTGTGGGAACCACCCTCCATGCATAAGATAGAAAATTACCTTTCCAACTAGCTAATCGACCTTTGAACTTAACTACTAGAGGATTCCAATTGGTAGAATTCAACCTTTTCTAGCACCTCTTTTAGCACAAGGAGCTCAAAGATAATTAATTAGTAGTTTTTTCATTTTACAGCCCAAAAGAGAAGAATAAGAACGCATCAAATGTCTTAAACACTAATACCTAAGAGAAAACTCTTATGATAACTAATGAGGCATGAAATCATCTCAAAGCAACGTAAAATGTGAAGGAAGTTAAAAATAAGAGCTTCACTAGTAAGGAGAAAACAAATTGTATCGTCTACGAATTGTAATAGTGAGATATCAAGGAGAGATTCCTGAATCTTGAACCCTGGAAGCAAACCTTCACTAATAGTAGCATCTCGAAGCTACTTCAAGGCATCAATTATTAGACATGATGTATGCCCTAGAGGTAATTAGGGTGATATATCTTTATTAGCTATAATGTACAAACGGTTTCAAATTATTATATATAATAATTAAGGCATCTTTGTTGCTTATTAGTGTTTTCAATTTATTTATGTATCCCGCAGGTATCATATATGTATAATATTATATATATGCGCATTGATAAGATAAAGTCCATGACTACTTCATAGCGTAAAAGAGAGAGGACATATATGTGGTGTGAGAACTGCGTATACGTGTTATTGTCAATAGTCAAAATATCCCTAGTCATAGTTTCATTGAGACTGGACATCAATGAAACGGACAGACTAGCATGTGTAGGCTCACTCCTTGGATTAGATCCAAGCAACCGATCTCATGAGCTAAAGGTGGTACCTTGAGTTAACACATTAATGTATTCGGGTAATACATTGGAGACTGCTATAAGACAAACACTCAGAAATAATTATATCCATGTGTTGGCATCATGTCTTATTGCAGTAGCAGTACAAGTATCCTAAAACATGAGATAGTGGTTACCTTGTGTAGGAGTTGCTATACTTAGGGTCATACTTATTCATACCTTGGCGATCAGGATGATATAGGTGAATATGTGTATAATGATGATTACATGTTGGTTAGCCGAGTAGTCAAGCTAGGATTCATCATTTCTGATATAGTGATATAGTGGGAGATGTACCTTAGGGCCCCTTATTGTAGTGACACACTCATAAACTCTTATCAGAATATAAGATTGATGGAACGGGTTTCTAGTAAATCTTGATAAATAATGGCCGAGTGGTGTTCTTCATGAACAAGTATAATTCCAGGATAACTACGGCTATTACATGAGCTGACACTTAATCCAAGCTCAATAAGTTGGATGGTACTTAACCTGATGGAAGGAGTGTATTGTATTTGTTACTATTGCAGAACCGGATCAAGTTACAAGCACGTAGTGTTTCGAGTATCGGGGGGATCATACGCCTTTGCTAGAAAGCCCATTTGATCGTGTAAAGCTATCGGGTTCCATATTGGTATGGAACACTGAGCCAAAAGGTTCCCAGTTGGGAAGCAAAGTTTAGGTTAACCTTTAGCGGCTCAATACTTTGGGATCCTATGAGGTCACACACTTTGGGTCTTTATCGGACAAAGTAACGAACCTGGGATGTTCAAAGTGGGGCCTACGTGGCTCCCCCATGGGTTGAAAAGCTCGAGGGCCGCTAGCGCGTGCTAACAGCCCATGCGTGCTAGCGAACTACAGGCCCGCAAGCACTGCCCAAGATAACGTTCGGGCGGACCTACCACCCAAGCCTGCTTACGCGCAATGCTCAAACTGGGTGTAAGCCTAGGCTTGCGGGAAGGTCCGCAAGCCCAGTTTGCGGCACAAGGCAAGCCCGTTATGGATTTCCTTGTGGAAGGAAGCTGCGGGTTGGCCAGTGGATCATGGTGACCCGCACTGCTAACCCTGATGTTGGATGGGAATAAACCCATCCCACATAGTTTTTAAGGGGGAGTTTAACACTCCCCTTTTCCCTATATATAGGCCTCCAGTTCCTCTTTATTCCATACTTCAGCTCAGTCTTTCTCTCTGAGTTTGACATCTCTTTCTTCGTTCGTTGTGCGAGATCCTTCACGAGTTTCTCCAAACAATGAAGAACTCTTTTGAAGGATCTTTCTCATTGAAGTGAGTCTGATCAGTTTATATTTTCAGGTTGGTCTTCGAGCGATCTAACCGCTACTATCTACTGATGGGTTCTACATCAATGAGGTTTTGGTCAGTGAAGATCCGTGTGGATCAATTATAGAGACTATCCTAGTTTGGAGGCTCGTGCTAATGAAGTTCTGCCTAATTTCTCTAAGGGAATGCCGCAATCAAAAGAAGTAAAGAAGCGCGCATCAACAGGTAATGTTCTAAACTTAGATGTTAGCTTTCTTTTATAAGTTTTACAAATCTATAAGCATCTATGGAACCTTTTAACTTAGATTATATTAATCATGGCATGCTTAGGAGATCTTTAGGTTAATTTTAAGTTTTGAAATTTCACCTTGTAACATTTGCATGTTCAATTACTATCTTGAGCAACCAGCAGTGGTATCAGAGCTTGCCTTATGCTATGCATGATTGATTATAATATGTTGAAATGATATTTTCTATGAATTGATTAAAGTATGTTAAGCATGACTTAGGTTTCAATTCTTGATATAGAAAATGATGTGATAATTAGATTAAGGTTTTGCTCAAACTTAGTCTAGGTGATTATCATATAAATTAGCAATGTTTTACCACAAGTTTAAATGCTTTAATTAAGGATCGTCCTGTACTTCACTCAAATGAAGAACGAAATCTTTAAATCATAGTTGTCCATGGTACAACAAATTAAAGTGCATTTGGTTATTTTGGTAAGGATTGGACTTGGCTGCTTATTTACTTTAAGGGGACCTCTCCTACCTGGAAATCTCCATCGATATTAGATTCAAAAGTAACCAAGGGACTTTTACAACTTATTCGATTTCTAGTATGAGAATTAGTTTTCGCATATGGTTTTACAAACGTGGTTTAAGTTATTAAATTAAAACTTATAAACATTGGTGCAATGACTTAAAAATGAACCTTGTTATTTTACATGCTATGCGGAGTCTTGATATAATGGAATGATTATGATATACCAGTCCCAAGTATGTTCCCTTAGAGTTAATAATTCTAAATAGCCCAGAATTATTATTTTCATAATCATATCCATCGTATAAGACCTAGACGAGGACGAAACCAGCGACACCAATAAAATCCCCATAACAATATTAAGGTGAATATAGTCTTCTCATCACAAGTTATGATACAAACCTTATTAACAAATGTAAGCACATGTACAACATGCATTCCCTTAACATGTGTTTGGTCATGAGACTATATGAGGTTAATGCATTAACCAAAATGGGTTAATTATCCATATTATTGGAGCTAATGCCATATTAGAGACACATTTAAGGAGTCGTACAATTGGGTACTCGAGAAAGAAAACTCAAATGAATTAGCAATTGCATGAGATGCAAATGGACGGGTTCTAACCATGGTTATCTTGTTATAGCTTGACCTGCTATAGCAGGGATTATAATAAGAGGCTATGGATGCTACCTACTAAGGAAATTTGGTTGAACCAAATTTCCCAAATTTAAATAGAAGGGGCTATTTGAATGTCGAAGAAAAAGTAGGAATTATGTGTTTAATTAAAGACCTTAATTGAATGCATGTACATATACTAATGTCTACAAATTCTATCTTATATCTAGGTTGAACAATGAATCTGAACATAAGTCTCTATTTGATACTTGATAATAAATTGACAGGATCAATTTTGATGACTGATTTAAAGCTCTTAGAAAGGAGCTTGAGAAAAGCCACATGGATTATGTTCTAGATAATATGGAATCAGTCAATCCTGATGCTGAGACTTCTATCCAAGAGAAAGAAGCATATCTTAAGCACAAGAAGGATGCTTTCATGGTGTCACTAGTGATGCTCGAAACCATGACTTTGAAGCTTAAGAAGCAGCATGAAGGTATGGACCTAAAATCCATGCTAATTCATCTCAGAGGACTTCATGAAAGCATGAAAGTTGAATGGAATGAAATATTGAATTCCTCTATAACTCAAGGGAGATGATGGGATCTTGGCCACTAAGTGATGCATTGAGTACTTACAAGTATTAAAGGAGATTGGCTTAGATAAGAATCGATACGAATTCCAACCATGACATATAGCTTATGATAAAAAGTTTGACTGATAAATATTCACCTTTTGTGAAAGATTATCTTACGTCAAGGAAGACCGACAATACATATGATTTTATAAAGAAACTTAGAAGTTTAGAAGAAGGTCTGAAGGATAGAGAAACAAGTAATTTGGTAAGTAGAACTTGCATCAAAGGTAAAGGTTGAAAACCCATCCATGGGAAGGTAAAAAATGTGATAATTGAAAAGGGCAATCCCAAAGGAATATGTTTTGTGTGGGGAAGGCCCAGACACTGGAAACGTGATTGCAAAGCATTGATTTCTGAACAAGTGAAGAAGAGGCCAAGTGAGGCATCTACTTCAAGTATGTTCATGATAAAGAATTTCTCTATAGTTCCCTATGAGTCTACTTGGGTATTAGATACTGGTTGTGGTACTCATATATGTACTTCTATGCAGGGATTGTGAAATAGTATGAGGCTTGAAAAGAGGGAAATAGACCTAAGAGTTGGAAATGGAGCATAGGTTGCTGCAATAGTTGTAGGGACATATAGCCTTCGTTTGCCTAGTGGTCTAGTTTTAGTTTTGAACAATTTCTATTATATTCCTACTGTCACTAAGAATATTATTTCTGATGCCCGTTAAGCAAATTTTATTTTCTAATAATAAATGTCAAATTCAATGTGATAATTTTCTTTATGCTTGTGAAATATCTGTTGATGGCATTTATGTTCTAGATACTAAAACCAAAATTCTACATATGAACATTATTAAGAAATGGAGACTAGATAATAAGAAATCCTCATACTTATGGTATTATCGTCTAGGCCATATAAATGAGACTTGCTTAACTAAGTTACACAAATATGGAGACTTGGGCCCAATGAAATGGGAATCTTATGGTGCGTGCGAACCTTATTTAAAGGGGAAAATGAGTAAGAAACCTTTTAATGGAAAGGGATAGCGTGCCACTAGTACATAAGAAATAATACATTCCGATGTATGTAGTCTAATGAGTGTTAAGACACATGAGGGTTTCGTCTACTTCAAAACCTTTATCGACTATTACTCACGATATGGTTATCTGTACCTAATGAGGTATAAGTTTGAGAGTTTTGAGAAATTTAAAGAGTTTAAAACTGAAGTAGAGAAATAGCTTGGGAAAAGTGCCAAGACACTTCGATCTAATCAAGGTGGTGAATACTTAAGCCAAGAGTTTCAGGATTATTGAAGGGATAATGGTATTTTATCCCAGTGGACACCTCCTTATACACCCCAACACAATGGATGTTAAAAAGGAGAAATCGAACCCTACTCGATATGGTTTAGTCCATGATGAGCCAAGCAGAACTCAGCGGATCCTTTTGGGGTTATACACTTTGGGAGCGCAGTTTATATTCTAAACAGAGTACCCTCTAAATCTATTGATCAAACACCATACGAAGTGTGGTATGGTTAAAAAAACCATAACTTTCTCACCTGAGAGTTTGCGGATGTCCAAGTTACATACAGAGGATGAGTTGAGATAAGCTGGGTGCTAAGTCTGACATGTATCTATTTATAGATTACCCTAAGGAGATTATGGGTTATACCTTTTATGATCCTAAGGAACAAAAAGTCCTTGTTTCGAAAAATACTTAATTCCTTCATAAGGAGCATATGCTTGCAAAAGCTAGTGGGAGCAATCTTGAGTCAGGCACTCAAGAAGATCAAATAGAAAATCAACTGATTGTTCTTACGCTTGTTACATAAGAAAGTGTAAGCATGGAACAACCTATTATTACACCAAGATTGCGTAGGTCAGGTAGGGTTCCAATTGCTCTCGAGCGATACAGGTTTCTCATCACTGATGATAAACATCTCTTCTTTATAGAAGATGACAAGCCTAAGACTTATAAGGAGGTAATGAAAGGCTCAGATTTTGATAAATGGTTTGCAGCCACGAGGTCAGAGATGGACTCCATGTATGAAAATCATGTTTGGAACTTGATAGATGCTCCAAGTGGGATTAAGCCCATAGGATGTAAGTGGGGTTTCAAGAAGAAAACTAACATGGATGTTAACGTAATTACCCATAAAGCAAGGTTGGTTGCAAAAGATTACAGTATTGATTATGATGAAACCTTTTCACCGGTGGCCATGCTTACGCCTATCATGATACTCCTTGCCATCACTACTCATTACAATTATGAGATTTGGCAGATGGATGTGAAAACAACATTCCTTAACGAGAATCTGGATAGGGATGTGTATATGGCACATCCTGAGGGTTTTATATCCAAGGATGGCTCAAAGGTATGCAAGTTGCAGAAGTCCATTCATGGACTTAAGCAAGCATCAAGGAGTTGGAATATTAGGTTTGATGAGACAATCCGAGAAATTAGTTTTGTGTCAAATGCTAATGAGCCCTGTGTATATAAGAAGGCTAGTGGGAGTGTGATCGTTTTTCTTGTAATATATGTCAATGGCATATTACTAATAGGAAACGATGTTCCTTTTCTTCAGAGAGTTAAGTCATGGTTGTCAAAGAAGTTCTCCATGAAAGACCTTGGAAAAACAACTTTTAAAATTGGTATAAAGATCTACCGAGATAGATTCAGAAGGCTGCTAGGTGTTTCACAAAGTATATACATAGACAAGGTTTTGGTTAGATTTAACCTTGAGCAATCAAGAAATGGTTATCTCCCAATGTCTCACGGGATTAACCTTTCTAAATCTGAGTGTCCGAGAACACAAGAGGAGAGACTGCACATAAATGGAATGCCCTATGCCTCAGTGATAGGATCTATCATGTATGCTAAGGTATGCACTAGGCCTGATACCTCACATGCATTTAGCGTCACGAGCAGATTCAATCTGACCCAGGTGAGAATCACTGGATGGTGGTTAAAACTATCCTTAAGTACTTATGTAGGACTCAGGATATGTTTTTGGTATATGGAGAAGGTGATCTCTCTGTGAAGGGATACACTGACGTGAATTTTCAGTCTGACAGAGACAATTATAAGTCCAAGTCAGGATATGAGTTTATGTCAAATGGAAGGGAAGTTGTTTGGAAAAGTTTCAAACATGATACAACTATCGATTCAACCACGGAATCTAAGTATATAGCTGCTTCCGAAGCAGCTAAGCAAGCTCTCTAGCTTATGGGATTTATTAGTGATCTCAATGTGGTGTCTAGGATTGTAAATCACATAGCGGCCTATTGCGATAATAATGGGGCTATTGCTCAGGCAAAGGAACCATGGTCTCGTCAAAGAAATGGACATGTACTCAGAATATACCATCTCATTCAGGAGATAGTAGCTACAAAAGATATAAGCTTAGAATACATCCCAAAGGATCAAAATCTAGCGGATGGGCTAACAAAGCCACTGACTCAGGTTAAGCATGACCAACATGTTAACGAGTATGGCATGAATCACATTGGCAATTGGCTCTAATGTAAGTAGGAGATTGTTAGACATGATGTATGCCCTAGAGGTAATTAGGGCAATATATCTTAATTAGTTATAATATACAAATAGTTTCAGATTATTATTATTATTATTATTATTATTATTATTATTATTAAAGCATCTTTGTTGTTTATTAGTGTTTGTTTAATTTATTTATCTTGCTGGTATCATATATATATGTGGTATTATTTATATGCGCATTGATATGACAAGTCTATGACTAGTTCATAGCATAAAAGTGCAAGGGCATAGTGGAAGCTATGTGGTGTGAGAACTACACATACATGTTACTATTAATAGTCTAAATATCCCTTATCATAGTTTCATCGAGACTGGACATCAATGAAGCGGGTAGACTAGCATGTGTAGGCCTACTCCTTGGATTAGATCCAAGTAGCCGATCTCACAAGCTGAAGGTGGTACCTTGAGTTAACACATGAATGTATTCGAGTAATCAATTAGAGACCGCTATAAGACAAACACTTGGAAATAACTATATCCATGTGTTGGTGTTATGTTTTATTGCAGTAGCAGTACAAGTATCCTCAAACCTGAGATACTGGTTACCTTATATAGGAGTGCTATACTTTGGGTCATATTTATTCATACCCTGGTAATCAGGATGACACAGGTGATTACATGTATAGTGATTATCACATGTTGGTAAACCGAGTAGTCAAGATGAGATCCATTGCTCTTGATATAGTGATATAATGGGAGATGTACCTTAGGGCCTCTTGTTGAAGAGGCACACTCGTAAACCTCTGATTAGAGTATAAGATTGATAGAATGAGTTTCTAGTTAATCTTGATACATTATGGTGAGTGGTGTTCTTTGTGAACAAGTCTAGTTCCAAGATAGCTATGACTATTACATGAGCTAATACTTAATCTGAGCTTAATAAGCTAGATAGTACTTAACTTGATGGAAGGTGTGTATTGTATCGGTTACTACTGTAGATTTTAATCAATTCACATGCACGTGACTTTCCGAGTATCGGGGGATCATATGCCTTTGCTATAAAGCCCATTCGATCATCTAGAGTTATTAGGTTCCATATCGATCTGGAACACTCACTCTAAAGGTTCCTAGATGGGAAGCTAAGTTTAGGTTAACTTCTAGCGACTCTATACTTTGGGATCCTATGAGGTCACACGCTTAGGGTCTTTACCAGACTAAGTAAAGAACTTATACCGAGAATAAAAGAGAAAAGGTCAAACTCAAATTGGATGTATTTTGGTTGGACCAAAATATCAGAAAGAGAGGGGAATAATCAAACCAGTGTACCGCTAGTGGATCTTGCGAGAAATCTTACAAGAGTTCGCAAGGTAAGTCTGCATGAGCACTAGTTGCGCTAGCGGGCTAACAAGCGCTGCTTGGCAGCGCTTGTGGGAAAGCTCACAAGTAGGCCTCATAAGCGCTACCAAGTGCTTGAAGAGGCTTGCGAGGCTTGCTGCTAGTGAGCTTGCGAGAAAATCTCGCAAGCCTAGGATGTTGCGGGCTTGCAAGATTCTCATGATGCTTGCAACACATAAGGCAAACCCATGTGAGGGGCTTGCCTTGTGCGGCAGGCTACTCCATGGTATTCTGGCAGAGCAACCCACGTGGTCTTTCAAACCCGTGTTACACTAGTCCCTCATCGGTTTGGGGGAGCAATTTTGCTCCCCCTTTTGGCTATAAATAGCCTCCTCCCCCCCCCCTCTTTAAAAGTTCTTCAGCTCAGCCTTTCTCTCTGAGTTTAACACCTTTTCTTCGCAAGATTTTGTGAGATCCTCCACGAGTTTCTTCAAGTGACAAAGAATTATTTAGAAGGCTCTTTCTATTTTGAAGTGAGCATTCTTAGTTAATATTTTTGGTTTGGTCATCTAGCGGTCTAGCAGCTGCTATCTACCAACAGGTTCTACCTCTACAAAGTTTTTGGTCAGTGAAGATCCATGTAGATCAATCATAGAGGCTATCCTAGTTTGGAGGCTAGGGCCAATGGAGTTCTACCGAATTGCTCTGAGGGAACACCGCATCCAAAAGAGAGAGAAGCACACATCAATTAGTAATGTTCTAAACTTAGATGCTAGGTTTCTTTTATAAGTTTTATAAACCTATTAGCATCTATGGAACATTTCAACTTAGATCATATCAATCATGGCATGCTTAGGAGATCCTTTGGGGTTAATTTTACATTTTTAAATTCAGCCTTGCAATGTTGCATGTTCAATTACTATGTTGATTAACCGGCACTTATCACTCAAACTTTTGAAGTTGAGTTGCATTACCACTAATAGTTAGCTCAACATAGCAACTCTTTGCCACCCTAAGCCTTAACTTAACTAATCCTACGCCAAGCTAAGTTGTTTATCACAAAAGAGATTCAAGCTTATTACTTAATTAAGATTATACTTAGTACCTAATTAATTCCAGTGTCCTAATTAGTTTGTTATTTTCAAAACTCAAGTACTATGAACTATTATTAAGATTGGTTCAATAATTAGTAATATTCATCTTAACAATTAGATGCTCTAATCAGTTAGGGGAATGACCACCATTCATGCATCAAGAATAAAGAAGAAATCATGAACAATGAAATAAAAAGAGAGAAAGCTTTAGGGGTGGAAAAAGAATTAGCAATCACAAATAATCCTAAAGGTCTCTAGACCTGGGTACGAGCCCGTTGACCCGCGGGACCCGTCCATGCCCGTTCTTCATGGGATGGGCTTGGATAAGGTGATTGGAGATTAGGCCCGACCCGAACTTGAAGAGGCCCGAGTAAAATATATGTTAGGCTTGGTTTTAATAATAAAACCCAAGCCCGGCCCGTCCGGCCCAAAATAATAATTATTATGTTAAAAATATATGTTTATTTTATACATTCAAAGTAAAAAAAATTATACGGTTGAAAATTTTCATATTTTTTGCTGAAGTTTAACATTTAAACTCAATTTTGTGACTTATACTACAAATATATTTGGAATTAATTTTTCAAAATTATTTTTTAGTAATAAATATTATGCTTTTTTTA
>CATIWQ010642285.1:0-14402 GCA_949673415.1 Euphorbia schlechtendalii
ATAAAATCCAAGTGAAAAAGGCTCAAAAGGTTCTACATAAAAGAAGAAAGATCAAAACCATGGGAAAAATATAGTATATAAGTTCCACTTGCAAGACAAAATTACACAAGACTTTCTCATGAAACACCATACTATCTCACAAGAAAACATGTACTTGACTTGTCAAAAAAATTTGCTGCAGACACTTCAGCCTATGCAACAAGTGTGCTGGCAGTGGTCGACTCACTGCAAGACAAGACAACTAGAGTTAGTCAAAGCTACAAGATAAATAGCAAGCAGACGTTTATTAAAAAATTGATAAGCGGCAATGAGAAACTAAATCTAAAAGAGGACGGGTCTTATTAACTTATCTATCAAATGAAGTCCTTACCATATTCAATTATTTAACATTTCACAGAGCAAAACTACTTAATAACAAACACCCTGTTTTAAAATTCATACTACGCAAGAATGGAACTAATTAATACAATATATTACTTGATTTATAAACAAGTAACAAAAAAATCTGTTTATATTGCATATCTGGACCCACAAAAAAAAAGTAACAGTGGCCAGTTAAATGTTGCCTAATATACAATAGGTAAACTTAGAACAAGATCGCAGAGCCAATTGAATAATGCACAACAATGACTATAAGCATTGACTTTCATTGACACCAGGTTAAATATCAAAATCAAGGAAAAGAAAATTGTCTTACTATTTCCAGACTGGAGGAAGCTTCTTAGTTTTCTTATAGTATCGTGCAAGCCTGTGAATCCTGCTCTCAACAAGGATCAATCTGAACTTGGAATCCTTATCCTTCCTATTTCTCTCCAAATGCTTCCTGATTGCAACAGCCTTCTTGATCAGATGATACAGATCCTCAGGAATCTCAGGGGCAAGACCTAAATTTGACAAATTTTAAGAATATAAACATCGATACATTATGTGCTCTTATAGAATCAGATCATTCTTTGGTTCAAATAAGGCAAGTTCAGTAACTTATTATACAGGATCTTACAAAACAATACCAAATAACCCTTAATCAATGAAACAGTAGGGGTCACTTTTTATCCCAAGGGACAACGAGAAGTATAAAGTTTAGACACTGTTCCTAGCAGGCAGGCGCCAGGCAGCAGGTTTAATTCTGGTTGCTTTTAACTGAGTTTCTTGAACTACATAAATGAATTCATATTTCTGCATTCACTGTTCCCATTATATTTTTACTAACCATAACAACGCATGCATTGTCTGGAATATATTCATTGGGTCAACATCTAGGAAATATTTCTGCAATTCATTGAAATGTAGTAAAATTTGATCGTCACACACCCGCACACCAAAATATAGGCCAATGAATTTGGAATACAAAGAGCAACTACAATATCAAAATTAATTTTACATTAAAGTAAATTTTATACCAATGATAATGAATAAAAATGTAAGTTATATGTAAAATAAGTGGTTTTGTTTTGTAGATATGAAAAAGTAGAAAAAGGTACGCACCTTCCATTCTGGATATATGTTTCCTCACTTTTCCTTCACAGCCTCTGCAGTGCAGTGACACCCTCAGGACAACAACCTGCACATTTCCATTCAAAGCTTAATTACTAATACTAATCAAACATTAGTACAAAAATTATTGTTACATAGTTTTAAACGGAAGAAACTAATGGTCGTAGGAGGAAAAAAAAATCAAACACCTGACTGGAAGGTCGGAGAGAGGCGTTACAAGTCGAAGATGAGGAATGGAGATTCGTATTTGATTCAGAAGGAACCACAGCTAAAACTGGATCATAATCAATCAAATCCTTTTCACTCAACAAATATCTAGATGATCCAGGCGGTGTTATCAAATCCGCAACGGTTTTCCCCCAAATTTGATTAACGAACGTGTTTTCCTTCCCGGCCGCACCAGAATCCTTCGTCTTACCTTTATCTTTCGTCTGCTTGAGATCGGAGGATGATTTCTTGTCTTTTCTGGTTGATCTGATCTTTGGTAGTGGTGCTGTGGCTGTAGCTATTGCTCTTTTGAAGAAGGCGATAAGGTTGGGGATCGATGGGCGGAGGGTAAGAAGTACAGGGAGTTAATGAGAGAGATTTTGGAGTTCTTCGGATAATCGGATTGTGGCGGCCGCCGAGTTGATTGGAGGAGGAGGAGGAAGGTTGATCGAGGCTGATGCAAACGGCGGTTGAAGCTTGTGAAGCACATGAAACGTCGATTCCTTTCATCTTAGCTGTGAAGAAGAAGAAGAAGAGAGAGAATAAGAGAGGTTCATTTAGTGGCGCACCAAATTGGTTCATATCTCTCGTATTAATGTCTAATGCGCCAACTTCTGTAACCATTCTTTTGCATCACTTGGGATTTAAAGCCGTCTGGTTTAAAACCATGGTCAGGTTTTAGCCCAATCAAGGCTCCCATATTTTTTAAATGTTAGTGAAATTTGATCTGGCCGGCGTATTGAAATGGGAATCGGTGATGAATCTGTCAAAAAATTAACAACTCCTTTAAAAATTGGATATAATTGGTTTGAACTGGGAAAAAAAATCGTTCAACCGATCAAAACCTTATTCTTGTGAAATTTTCATAATTTTAGGATAATTGGGAAGTTTCATAAATGTTTTCTCTATTAAAGAAATAATTATTTGTGACTTTATTAGTTTCGACTTTATTCTTGTGGTATTCAAATAGATATTGAGATAATTAGGAAATTACATCAATGTTTTCATGGAAGTGATTTTTCATATTCTCAATTAATATGAGAGCATGCTCAAAAGGTAAATATAATTTATTGTTTTATTTATTATTTGTATTGTTACCAAAAACAAGTGTATTATAGATTTATGATGTTAATAAAATATTTTATTTATTTATATAGTTGAGATATTTTTTTGAAATTCGAAATCATTAATATTTATTGTTTTATTTTATTTTAATAAAATTTATCATTAACATTTATTATTTTAATTTTCTTTCATGATAATTTTTACATTGAATATTTGTATGTATTTTTAATTTAAAAACATAAATAGTCAAACCAATAAAAATGTGAATCACTCTATGTCCATTTTGATTTCGACAACATTACTTATGAATATGTATATTAAACCAAACTGAACATATAGTTTAATTTTATAAGTATGCATATAAAATTAAATTGAACATTTTTACGTTCAAACTTATAAATATACATTATTGAATAAAACTAGACTAAATATTATAAGTTGAAAATAACGGAGTACATTATAGCTAAAGTAAAATAATTGATTTTCTAAGAAAAAGTAAAATAATTGATGTTTTAAAAATCACTAGCCGCTAGTCGGGCAACGGGGGCTTTTGGAGGCTAGACGGATTCACTTTTTTGCCTTTTCAAAATATTTAAAATTATAAATACAATTAAAATATTAAGTATAGTATGAAAGATATATATATATATATAATATTAAATGACATTTACGATAAAAATAAACTGAAAAATATAAAGTTATATAATTGTTACATGATTAAAAATTTTATTATACAGAAATGTTGGCACAAAATGCATTATATTCTCAGTTTGATACTCGAAACGAGAATCCTAGAACACTATGATTTATAATAGCTTACAAGATGAACTAATTTTTGTAGATTAAATTTTATTTACTACAAATATTACAAATATGAGTATCTTGAAAAAAATGTGATTAGACATTATCTAAGCGGAAAAAATCGGGTTGGATGGTGTCTAGACGAGACACCAACTAATCAGCAATAAATCTACGTGAAACTTGATACAACATATATATGCGGAAATTTTTGAGTGTAAAAAATACTATGTAATACAATTAAGATCTTCAGAAAAAAAAAGTTCATTTAATCATTTAATGTTCATGCAGTTATATTGCTATTGGTTATATATGAACGAATTTAGATTTTCTAATTGTTAAAAGTTTAAACATATTAGGGAATTGATAAATCGAATATATTTATTTAATAATTTTGAAAGTGAGAATAATCATTTCAAATCTTCTACTAAATAAATAGTTAAAGACATTTCAATGTGAATAGTGTTAAGAACTTTCACTTACACCGTCGCATTTTTTCTTTTAACATTTTCCATTATCTAATGTATTCTTAATTTTTCTTGTTACTCAAATTAATTTTCGCACAACTTTCATATGCTTTATGCAGAATTTGAAATTTGAAACTCTAACCAACATTATGCAATAATTTAGACTTTTGCAAGTTCAGAATATCATTCGACGAATTATGCTACGTTTAGCGAGGAATATCGGTGTATTTTAACCTGTTAAAGTTGGGGCAATCTTAATTATATAGTTTTATTTTCCAACTTAAAGGAGTTAATATGACAATTTTGACAAGTTTAAGGATGTTTTATGCAAGTTGAAGGATAACTTAGAGGCACTAAAATCGACTGGATTAATATGCCAAGTTGCCAGATGAAAATATTAAGAATTTGAATTTTTGTATATAAGCGAAAAAAAAAACAATAGTAAACAAAGACAAGAAAAAGAAAGGCAGACAAAAGTGATGCGACCTTCTTATTTGTTTGATTAATTTAGTTCAGCAGAGAACAAAACACTCTAAAAGCTGAGCTTTATGAGATGCAACCACCTTTACCTTTATTTTTAAATGCCTGAAAGTGATACATTATCCTTCTCCCTTTGTTCTTCATCTCTACCTTTTTTAACTCAAGTATGGAATGCTTAGAAACTGCGCAATTAAAATTAGTACACGCAAATAAAATTTAAGGTTTAAAATACTCCGGAATCAAGCAAAATATGTTTGTGTTGTGCGCAAACAGAAGCTTTAAACGGAATCGGAATAAACTCGTCAAAAAAACAAATCGCTTTTGAAACGTTTACAGAATCTCAAAGATATCGCAAAAAGTAAAACATGCAAGAACATACAGATTTTACGTGGTTTCCAAAATCCTTTTTAAGGGATTCTGACTATTCCCAGGGAAAGGCTCTTTGTCAGATTCTTATTCAACTTAAGATCAAAGAAATACAACCAACGACTGTTCAAAGAAGCAAATACAGGCTTATAACCCTCTCTGAAACACCAACGGGTTTACGAACATAGTAAGACCCATTTTCAGGAGAACCACAATCACAAGAACTTAAGATGAAGAGAATCAATATATGGGATTACAAAGAGTAACCCTTTAAACAAGAAGAAGAAGAAGAAGAAGAAGAAGAAGAAGAAGAAAGGAACAAAACTAGTGAACCCAAAAGAGCGCAGAAACCCTCTTCTCTCTCTCTAACAAACTCTTCAAATTCAGTCTAATGAGAAAACCCGGCCAAAATGCATTTATATAGCTAGGGTTATAGGATTGATCTCAGTCATTCAAGTTAACGTAAAACAATGGATGAGATTGCACCAGTCCAAGATTGCATCTTCACAAGTTGGGTTGAATCAATGAGAATTGGTTGACAGGCCCAAACACCAAGCTTCAATGGACTTCGTTCACAATGGGCCCAGAGCTACTTTGAAGGCCATAGTCACTCCACAAATTTCCACCTTGACTTGAGTCTTCAAAGTTACTACCGTGGATGAGCCTTCCCCAAGGCTGCCCACAAGATGTCAAACTTGTTTCAACATTCCAAGTTGACAGAGGGCATCCTGAAACTTAGAAATAGAAACAATCTTAGTGAATATATCAGCAGGATTAAGCAAAGTAGAAATTTTCAATACATTCACAGTGCCACAAGTAATAACATCCCTAATGAAATGTAACCTAACATTAATATGTTTAGTCCTTTCATGAAATACAGTGTTTTTACTTAAATGAATGGCACTTTGAGAATCACAATAAATATTCACATCATTTTGCTTGAATCCTAACTCAGAAATTATTCCCTTTAACCAAATTGCTTCTTTAATAGCTTCAGTTAAAGAGACATATTCAGTCTCAATTGTTGATAAGGTTACAATGTGTTGCAAATTAGACTTCCAACTTATCAGATTATCACCAAATGTAAAACAATATCCAGTTGTTGACCTTCTTTTATCAAGGTCAACAGCAAAGTCATAATTACAATATCCACATATTTTAAAGTCATTATCAACAAAGGACTTAAACTTAAGGCATAAAGAACTAAAGTTCTTTAAATATCTACCCAAGAGGACTTAAACTTAAGGCATAAAGACCTAAAGTTCTTTAAATATCTACCCTACCACTTCACTGCATTCCAGTGACTTTTATTAGGATTAGACATGAATATGCTAACCACACTAACAGCATAAGCTATGTTAGGTCTCGTACAGACCATGGCATACATCATGCTGCCCACAACATTAAGATAAGGTATTTTACTCAAGAATTTAGTCTCAGTTTTACACAAAGTTTTAGTATTAGCAGATAGTTTAAAATGGGTACTTAAAGGGGTTGAAACATCTCTACCAGTGTTCAAGTTAAACTTATCTAAAACTTTAACAACATAATCAGACTGAGACAAGTACAAAATACCATTATTCCTATCTTTGACTATATTCATGCCTAAAATTCTCTTTGCAGCACCTAATTCCTTCATATCAAATTCTTGTTTTAACAAAGCAAGAAGTTTTTCAATGTTCAATTTAGATTTACTTGCAACAAGCATATCATCAACATACATGAGAAGATAAGTAATATAATCTTTAGAAGAATCAGAAAAGTATACACAAGAATCAAATTGACTTCTTTTAAAGTTATGTTTGGTCATAAAGTCATCAAATCTCATATACCACTGTCTAGGGGCTTGTTTTAGACCATACAAAGACTTTTGAAGTAAGCAAACACAATTTTCTTTACCCTTTTCCACAAAACCATCAGGTTGATTCATATAAATTTCCTCATCAATATTTCCATGTAAGAATATAGTTTTAACATCAAGTTGAATCAATTCAAGATTTAACATGGCAACAATAGCAAGAAAAATTCTAATGGATACATGCTTCACAAAAGGAGAAAAAATTTCATTATAATCTATTCCCTCTTTCTGAGAAAAACCTTTAGCTACTAACCTAGCTTTATATCTTCCCTTTTCAACACCAGGAATCTCAGGTTTCAACTTAAAGATCCACTTACAGCCTATTATATGTTTATTATTGGGCCTAGGTAAAAGTTTCCAAGTCTCATTTCTATTTAAGGAGGACATTTTCTCTTTCATAACATAATGCCACAGGTTCCATTTATCATGATTCTTAGCATTAGCATAAGTCAAAGGCACATCATTATCAATAGAATCAGAAATGAGATAAGAACAGGCAACATAATCACAAGTCAAACAATCATACACAATGTAATCTGAATATTTAGCAAGCATCCTAGTATTCCTTCTAGGTCTTATATTATTCAGATTATTATCAGTATTATCAATGTTGTTTTCAAGTACATGGTTTTCTATATGTTCCTCAATATTTTGATCCTCAACATAGTCAGGTTCATGTTATGGAGGAACTTGTAGATTACCAAGATCAGTATTCCCATTATCGGAAAACTCCACCTAAAAAATAGACATATCTTGAGACTCAACTTCTTGATCAACAAATTTAGCTTTAGGAAACTCATTTTCATTAAACAAAACATTTCTACTTACAATAACTTTGTTATCATCAAGAGACCACAATTTATATCCCTTAATTCCAGTGGGATAACCAATGAAAATGCATTTCTTAGCTCTAGGTTCAAGTTTAGACCCCACATTATGAACAAAAGAAGTATAACCAAAGACCTTTAGATGATTATACTAAACATCATGATTATTCCATACTTCATTAGGACATCTAAAGGCTATTGCACTAGTAGGAGATCTATTTATCAGATAACAAGAAGTTGAAGCAGCCTCAGCCCAAAACTTAGGGCTTAGACCAAACTCAGTGAGAAGACATCTCACTTTATTAAGTATAGTTCTATTATACCTCTCTGTAATTTCATTTTGCTGAGGGGTATAAGTACAAGTCTTATATCTTAATATCCCATTTTTAGCACAATAATCATTAAACTCAATATTGACATACTCTAAATCATTATCAATTCTAAGAACCTTAATTTTCTTACCCTTTAGATTTTCAACTAAGGTTTTCCATTCACAGAATTTCTCAAAGGCGTAACTTTTATTCTGTAAGAAGTAAATCCAGACCTTTCTAGAGTAATTGTCAATAAAAGTAATGAAATACTGAGAACTAGACAAAGAACATGGCACAAAAGAAGAGCCCCACAAGTCACTATGCACATAATCAAGGCATTCAACAGACTTAAAGGTTGCAGGAGTAAAAGATTTCTTATGTGATTTACCTAAGATGCAAACTTCACAATTATCAACTTTATTATAATGAGGTAAAGAAACATTACCTTTCTGACTTAGCATGGCCAACCCCTTTTGGCCAATGTGACCCAACCTCTTATGCCACAGATTCACAACATCAGATTTAACCACAGTAGTATTGCTTTCACAGATAACAGAGCCAGTTAGAACATACAAACCATTATTCAAGAGACCCTTTATTATACATGAATTATCTTTTAAAATAAGTAATTCACCATTCTTAGCATAAAAATTGAAACTAAGGTTATCAAGAAAGCTTAGGGATATCAAGTTTCTTTTAAGATCAGGTATGTATTTCACATTATTTATAATAATGATTCTATTATTCCTCATTCTCAATTTAATAGAGCATATTCCCTAAACATAACAAGTGGTATTATTACCCATTACAACTTGACAACCTTTAACTTCTCTTATACTTATAAACAAGTTAAGATAAAGACACATATGATAGGTGCACCCTGAATCTAGGATCCAATCAGTTTCATTTTTAGCATTGCTAACAGTTAAGGCCTCAATATCAAAATCAGTAGAGGTGTTAACAACTCCACTTTCATTGTTATATGATTCAATCTTAGCTAGTCTCTTTTTACAATATTTCCTAATGTGACCTTTTTCTTTACAGTAGTGATAAGTTTTATCAGTGAAGAACTTAGGTTTAGAAGAATCTTGATTACTACCAGAGTTATTCTTAGAATTTTTCTTATCATGCCACTACGTTTTTCCTTTACCCTTAGATTCTTATTTGTCTAGAATTCCTCTATCAAAATTTCTATTCCATGGTTCTTTGATACCGAGTTCATAAAATAATTTCTTTATCTTATTATTAATCAGGTTTTTAATCTTTATTAAACTTTAACAAAAGTAGTTCTCCAGTACAAAATAACATAAAAACAGACTGAATAAAAAAAAGATAGACTAAGCATTTGAGACGTTCAAATCCAATGATTTCAATCGATATAAATATTAAAAGAGGACGGAAGGGCCTGTTTAGAACTTCAGCAGACAAGTTAGATGACTTACCTTGAAAGTGGCCTTTCATTTCAAGTTCCCTCATTTTGAGAGAATCAACTATATCTCCAACTTCAAGGGTTTCCATACCAAATTTCAGTGCATCTTTCACATTCTTGAAGGAATCAGGAATGACATTCAATAGCAGGACAGTTTGGGTGTCATCGATAATAATTTCACCTGCATTTTCAAGATCCACAATCAGTTTTTAAAAATAATCAATATTTTCATCTACATTTTAATAAGTAGACATTTTATAATTGAACAATTGTTCCTTTAAAAAGGTTGTTCTAGACAGGGATGTAGTCATGTATAAAGACTCAAGTTAGGACCATAGCATAGGAGCACTAGTCTCATTCCTAACTTTCCTAAGAACATTATCACTAAGATTCAAAATAATAGTACTAAGGGAAAGTTCCATTAAGTCAGATTTCTCAATTTCAATCAAAAAAGTTGGTAGAGCAGAAAGACCCTTAAGAGCTTTAACAAAGTGTTGTTGAATTAGAATAGCCCTCATTTTTCTTTTCCAAATACTAAAATCGGTTTTACCATCAAACTTTTCAACATGCATCTTTGAGGAAGACATTATACAAAAAATGATTCAAGATCCACAGAGACAAAACCTTTAAAGATTTATTTTACGAGAAACAAGGCACAAGTTCAAGAACAAGAAACCCTAGCCTAACATATAGTCAAAATAAGTCAAAAAGTAGAGTCAATGAAGGAAATCACCTGGAGTTGCAGCGCTCTAATACCACTTGTTGTGCGCAAACGGAAACTTTGAACAAAATCAGTAAACTCATTGGAAAAGCAAATTGCTTTTGAAATGTTTACAGAATCTCAAAGATATCGTAAAAAGTAAAACATGTAAGAGCACACAGATTTTACGTGGTTTTCGAAATCCTTTTTAAGGGATTCCAACTATTCCACGGGGGAAGGCTCTCCGTCAGATTCTTATTCAACTCAAGATCAAAGAAATACAACGAACAACTGTTCAAAGAAGCAAATACAGACCCATTTTCAGGAGAATCACAATCACAAGAACTTAAGATAAAGAGAATCAACACAAGGGATTACAAAGAGTAACCCTTTAAACAAGAAGAAGAAGAAGAAGAAGAAGAAGAAAGGAACAAAACCAGTGAACCCAAAAGAACCCAGAAACCCTCTTCTCTCTCTCTAACAAACTCTTCAAATTCAGTCTATGAGAAAACCCGGCCAAAAGGCATTTATATAGCTAGGGTTAAAGGATTGATCTCAACCATTCAAGTTAACACAAAACAATGGATGGGATTGGACCGGTACAAGATTACAGCTTCACAAGTTGGGTTGAATCAATGAGAATTGGTTGACAGGCCCAAATACCAAGTTTCAATGGACTTCATTCACAATGGGCCCAGAGCTACTTTGAATTGTAAAAAAATTTGAAAGATGAAAATATATTACAATCGAAAGCTGACTTTTGTCAATGTAAAAGTTAAATCATAAACAATACCATTTTATGAATTTAATCCGTAATATTACCTTACTATTAATATTATTCTTGGCAAGATTTCACAATCTTGATCAATATTTTCATGAACATTTTTCATTCATTAAGCACATGATTTTTCTGTTTTAATAATTTACAATATGTAACATGCTTGTTGTGAATTTGTAATTGAACAGGAAGTATGATTTAAAATCTTAGCTATAACTGTGACATGTAATGTAGTCAGACTGTCAGTCGTTAGAGCTATCTTTTAAATGTAGGAGTAAAATTGTAAATTAAGAATATTACTGTAAGATGCATATAATTTAGAGCCAGCCCACAGCTTAAACTTGAAGCAATATAAAGCCTGGGATTGAATGGAATTTTCCATTTGTATAATGTATTGGTCTAATTAGTAATTAATTAATTATAGTTGATGTTAAAGCAAAACAAGGTAATTAGTAGTAGTAAGGGAGTGAATTAATGAATTCAACAGCTGTATCTGTTGGCTGTGGCCTACTGATTTTATTGCTTAATTTATATCAATTTGTCCTTATATTTAATTTCATGCTCAGACAAATATCACATTGCAAAGGTTATCACAGTATTTATAATACATAAGGGTTTTACATTTGTCCTTGAAGGAATTTGAGTAATTAAAAAAGTCACTAAATTATAATAATTATTTTTAGTTTAGTGTGGATGAATGAGACACAAAGTCACTTTCCTTCCTTACCACAAGAATCAGATGCTTCTAAAATGGATCTTTGAAACTTTATTTTTGATATATATTCTTCTTGCTTTATATCTGCTTACATTTCCAACTCCAACACGATTCTTTATTGTCTTTTACTATATATGCTTCATAGATAATATGTTTGCCTTCTTTGTCTAATTTATTTTAAATTACCAATGTAGTTAGAGATGAACATTATTTTGAGTAAAATTTGGCAAAACTATGATGCTTTTGTTTGTGGCAATGTCTTTCTATATAAGCATATATAATTTTGGTTTAATGCATTTATACCCCTCTGAACTTGTCCAAAAAGGGCTGTTGCCACCTTGAACTTTGAAATGTGATAGATAGCCCCCTGTACTTGTCTAAAACGCGTTAATTTACCCCCTCGTAAAAATATCGGCTTCAAGGACAAGAAGATGAAAATGACGGGTCAAGAATCGATACAATATTATGATTAATTGAAGAAAATATTTAGAATAGAGATGAAATTTTGAAGAAGACGAAGAACATTTATTAGGGATTTTGAATGGTAAGAATTAGAATGTTAGGGATTTTTTTTATTCATTTTATATTCCACCAGTATACTTCACACACGTGTATTTTGATGGTCATCCACGTAGCAAATCAGGTTAGCACAAGAGAGTAAAGTGACGGTTTTTAGACAAGTACAAGGGGCTATCTGTCACATTTCAAAGTTCGGGGTAACAACAACCCTTTTTGGACAAGTTTAAGGGGTGTAGATGCATTAAGCCTATAATTTTTTCCCAAGATTTCTTTATTGCAATAATAGCCATAAAATTGAACTTTTCTCCATTTCTTTCTATAATCACTCGACAAATTAGATGATACGAGGGAAAATGTCAATTGTGCTTATGGACTATTAATGTGGGATTTATTTGTTTATATGACTTTTCTTACCGTAGATTATTTTTGGAAAATTGTAAAAAATGTAATATTTATGAAACTTATTTACACAAATACCTACCCTGTTTATTCTTTGCATTCCATAGCCATTTTAAGTTTTCAATTTTCACCTAATACGTTTTATAAATACTGCAGTTTTCTTTCTCATTACCGTGCGTGTTTTATCTAAATTGAAATTAATCTTCTCTCTACATTGTTGTCTCTCTTACAATTCTCTCTGCTAGCTAGGTTTCGATATTTCAGTTTGTCAATTCCTTGATTCTTTATTTCAATCCCTATTTCGATTTATTTCCGATTCTCTATTTCAATCACTTGGTTCCTTTTCTTGAATTGTGGTTGTTCTACGTTGTTCTCATCTCAGAATTTGAATCATACCTAAATTTGAATAGGTTTGTGCATTTTTTTTATTAAATTGTGTTTACTTTGATCTGATTTCACAATTGATTTATTGTAATTAGATGGTTGAATTTCTGTTCCGATTCAACATAATGCAAGGTGTTGGAAATACCCGGTCCGCCCGTGAGCGGGTCAATTGGGTTAAAGGATCCGATCCAATTTAGTTATTTGAACTAAATTGAAAAGTTACAAAACTTAAGGAATTAATTATAAATAATCAAGAGTTTAAGAATTAAATTGTAATTATTCCATTTCCATTTTATATATAATGAACGTTGGACGTGTATTATAAAAACAGAGGGAACAGAATTCATTTTCGACGAAAATGGATTATTTCATTATCATTCAATTTCCAACCAATTCTCTCTCCTGGGTTTTCGTTTCACGACGAAACGTCGCAAATCGATCGTTATCGATCTTCGTCACTGTAGAAGTTGTGGATACACATTCATACTCCGACAAACTGTGAGATGGATCCGATTCGGCATTCAAGCGACGTTCTTCAATCTTGGGCAACAGAAAAGGTATTTACCGAATTCGTTTCCGATTAACGTTTTTTCCTTCATTGGTATTAAAGCGTGGTTGTTTTTTGCGATAATTTTACATGCATAATCTGTTTCTACTCTCTCTGTAATTCTGGAAAATTTGTTTCCGGAACTCGTTTTCGTATTCTTCGTGAATTACGCGAAAAAAGTGTGAAAATGGAGAGAATTTAATGTTTTTGGAGCGTTTTAACGATTTTCACGTGTTTTGGGCTTGATTTTCTCAAAAATTAGTTATTCCAGAGTTCATATGGCATGTTTAAGGGACTGGGTTCGTGTTTGGCCGGAAATTACGTGTTTTGGCCGAAAAAAGTTTCGATTTTAAGCAGTGTTTTGTGTAAACATAAATTTCTGTTCATTTGTTCGTAAAACGGATCGCACCAACGGACTCGAAACACGAAAACGAGTTGAACTGCCAAAGTCCGATCGCCGGAAAATGGCCGGAAGACGGCGCGTGGATCACACTCTCTGATAGCAGTTACCCACTCGCGACGGAGCGTGTGATTCACGCGCCGGCGACCGGAACGGCGTGCCGGTTGGCCCACCGTTCCGGTGTGACGCGTTCTACGTGAGCTCGCTTCTGGGCTGCGTCTGATTGCGTCACGTGGCACTCATCCAACGGTCAGATTGTTTCTTTGTGTTTTCGCCTTTTAAACGATGTTGTTTTGCTCCGAAATTTTTTCTACCCTCCATTTTCATATTTTTTGGATTTAATGGTGAATTTTTCAGAATTTTTTTAAGTTCAGAAAATATTTTTTTTTCATTTATTTTATGTTAATAAATGCTTAAAAATTATTAAAAATTAGTTTTTTAATTTTTTAAAATATTTTCTATTGGTTAGAAAATAATTTAGAACCTACTGAAAAATAATTGAAAAATTTTCATATGTTGATTAATTTTGATAATTATTTACTTTATATATTTGTATTAGTTACATAAATGAAAATATACCATTAATATCCAAATTAATTATTATTTAATGGTTGAATTTAATTATACATGTGAGGTATAATGTGATTGAATATATTTT
>CATIWQ010642313.1:0-12762 GCA_949673415.1 Euphorbia schlechtendalii
GGTGCACGAAATTGAAGAGGATTGGAACCCTATTTATAGAGTTTGAAGGGTTACGTCTATCCAAACGAAGGGTTGTGTCCATTGGTGAAAGATTACATCTCTTCATTGTGATTGGTTGAGAAGCTTTGATATAATCCACAATGGATAAGCACCTTTTCATGATTGGTTGGCTCTTGATAGGTGTCTATTCATTGGTAGTTGATGGCGGTTGATGGTGGTTGATCATGCTTATCTGGCGGTTGTTAGTTAAAAAGATAATGCTAGAAAACCATCCATGTCGCAATCGCGATATACATGTCACGACCGTGATATACATGTCGTGATAGTGAATCTTTGATTGTCAATCTTCTATTTATGAAGTAAACAAGTCACGACCGCGAATGATTGTCGCGACCGTGAATTAAGTTTTACTCAGAATTCTTCTTGTAACTTCACTGATCTTCAACAGCTTCAATCCTAAGCCAAATCTTTAAGTTCCACGCATCTTTTTGCACCTTTTTCACTTTTTTTCCATAGAATTCCACTTTAGCTTATTTTACTCTCAAGATTTACCTAGTATCTGCATTTGCATCAAAAACAACTACATACCACGTGAAATCTTTTATATGAAGTATAAAAATGACTAAAACTACAATGTTTAATTAATAAATTTAATATGAAAATAAGTGTAATTATACACTTATCAAGTTTCTATTCATTATTGATACATAATGGCTGAGTGGTGTTCTTCGTGAACAAGTCTAATTCCAAGATAGCTACGGCTATTACATGAGCTAAAACTTAATCTGAGCTCAATAAACTGGATGGTACTTAACCTGATAGAAGGAGTGTATTGTATTAGTTACTACTATAGAACCGGATCAAGTCATAGGCACGTGAGGTTCCAAGTATCGGGGGATCATACGCCTTTGCTAGAAAGCCCATTTAATCATCTAGAGCTATTAGGTTCCATATCGATCTGGAACACTGAGCCTAAAGTTTCTCGGATGGGAAACTAAGTTTAGGTTAACCTCTAGCGGCTCTATAATTTGGGATCCTATGCGATCACACACATTGGGTCTCTATCGGACTAAGTAAAGAACCTATAGACTGGGTCTATACTGAAAGTATAAATTATCGAATCCGTTAGAAGAATTATTAATTGGTCGAACTGAATTAATAATTAAAAGGAATAAAGTGGAAATAGGGAAAATTACACAAAGCGAGCAAGGGAATTTTTCCTGTTGCGAGTGGGCCCCAAACAAACACCAGTTATTCAAAGTGGGAAAAATGCGGTTGCCCCCCGAGCTGAAAAGCTCATGGGCTACTACCATCCGAGGTAAGCTAGTGCACTAGCGGGCTACAAGCTTTACCCATGGAAGCGCTTGCTCGGGATTTTAAAGTAATCTCACTAACGCGGGGCCGTAAGCTTGGGCTTGTGATAAAGCAACAGAAGCCCGCTAAGGCTTTCGTTGCAACCCACACGGCTAACCCAATATAAATGGGATGGGATTTTATCCCATCCCATGTAGGTGTTGAGGGGGAGTCTAACACTCCCCCTTTTCCCTATAAATAGGCCTTGAGCCCCCTCTCTTTATTCATAACATAACACACTTGAATATAGCTTTAAGCTGAGATTTTCGATTTGGATTCAACTCCCTCTTCTTTTATTATTATGTGAGATCCTTCATGAGTTTCTCCAAACAATTGAAGAATTCTTTTGAAGGCTCTATCTAATGTGAGCCTTCTCAGTTTATTTTTTGGGTTGATTTTTGAGCGATCTAGCAGCTGCTATTCATCAATGGGTTCTTCCTCAATGAGGTTTTGGTCGGTGAAGATTTGTGTGGTCCAATCATAGAGGATCTCCTAGTTTGGAAGCTCATGTTAATGAAGTTCTACTGAATTACTCAAAGGGAACATTGCTACCAAAAGAGAGAAAGCACGCATCAACTAGTAATGCTCTAAACCTTAGATCCTTGGTTTTTTTATAAGCTTTATAAACCTAAAAGCATCTATGGAAAGTTTTAAGTTGGATTATATCAATCATGGCATGCTTAGGAGATCTTTAGGTTAATTTTAAGTTATGAAATTCCACCTGGCAATGATTGCATGTTCAATTACTGTCTTGATTAACAAGCAGTAATATCAAAGCTAGGTTTATGCTATGCATGATTGATAATAATATGTTAAAATGTGATTTTCCATTTATTGATTAAAGTATGCTATGCATGACTTAGGGTTCAATTTCTATTATAGAAAATGATATGATAACTAGATTAAGGTTTTGCTCAAACTTAGTCTAGATATTATCACATAAAATTAGCAATGTTTTATCACATGTGTAAATGCTTTAATTGAGGCTCATCCCATACTTCACTTCATTAAAGAACGAAATCTTTAAATCATAATTGTTTGTGGTGCAACGAATCGAAGTGCCCGTAGTGATTTTGGTAAGGATTGGACAAGGCTGCTCATTCACTTTTAGGGGGCCTCTCCTACCTGGAAATCACCATCGGTATTAGATATAAGAGTACCCAAAGAACTTTTATGACTTAGTCGATTTCAGGTATGAGAATTAGATTCTGCATATGGTTTTACAAACGTGATTTAAATCGTTAAATTAAAACTTATAGGCATAGGTGTAAGAATTTAAACATGGAGCTTGTTTGATTTGTATGCTATGTGGAGTCTTGGCATAATGGAATGATTATGATATAGCAATCCATAACATGTTCCCTTGGAGTTAATAATTATTAATAGCCCGGAATTATTATTTCATAATCATATCCATATTATAAAACCTAGACTAGGGTGAGACCAGTGGCACCAATTAAATCCCTACAACAATATTAAGGCAGTAATAGTCTTCCCATCATAAGTTGTAATATGAACCTTATTAATGAATGTAAGAACATGAACAACATGCTTTCCTTTAACATGTGTTTGGTCATGAGATTAGATGAGGTTAAAGCCTTAACCAAAGAGGGTTAGTTTTCCATATTGTTGGAGCTAATGCCGAATTGGAGACACATTTGAGGAGTTATACAATTGGGTATGCTCATCTCGAAAAAGAGAACTCAAATGGATTAGCAATTGTAAGAGATGCAAATGGTGGGGTTTTAACCATGGTTATCTTGTTGTGGCTTGACCTGCGATAATGGGGGTCATGATGAGTGGCTATGGATGCTAACTAGTAAGGAAAATTGGTTCAACCAAATTTCCTAAATTTTAATAGAATGGGCTATTTAAATGTCGAGAAAATAGTAGGACTTATGTCTTTAATAAAAGGCCTTATATTAAATGCATGTACATATATTGATGTCTAAATAAATTCTATCTTATATCTAGGTTGAACAATGAATCCGAACATAAACCTCCGCTTGATACTTGACCCTAAATTGATAGGGATCAATTTTGACAACTAGTTCAAAGTTCTTAGAAAGAAACTTGAGAAAAGCCACATAGATTATGTTCTAAATAATCCTGAACCAGTCAATCCTGATGGTGATGCTTCTATCCAAGAGAAAGAAGCATATCTTAAGCACAAGAGAAATGATTTCATCGTATCACTTGTGATGCTCGAAACCATGAGCTTGAAGCTTAAAAAACATCATGAAGGTATGGATTTAAAATCCATGCTGATTCATCTCAAAGGATTTCATGAGGGCATGAGAGTTGAATGGAATGAAATTCTGAGATTCCTTTATAACTTTGGGAGAAATGATGGGATCCTAGACACTGAGCAATGCATAGAATACTTTCAGTATTCAAGAAGATTGGCTCAAATAGGATTCGAGATAGAATCTAAGCATGACACACAGTTTATGATAGAAACCCTATCTGATAAATATTGAGCTTTTATGAAAGATTATCTTATGTCAAGAAAGATGGACAACACATCTGAGTTATCAGGAAACTAAGAAGTTTTGAAGAAGTTCTAAAGGCTAGAGGAATAACTACCTTGGTAAGCAAAGCTTGCATCAAATGTAAACATTTAAAACCCATCGGCAAGAAGGTAAAAAATGTGTTTACTAAAAAGGGGAAACCCAAAGGGTTATGTTTCATGTGCGAAAGGCCCGGACAGTGGAAACTTGATTGCAAAGCTCTGATTTGTGAACAAGTGAAGAAGAAGCCAAGTGAGGCATCTACTTCAGGTATGTTCATAATAGAGAGTTTCTCTACAATTCCCTATAAGTCTACTTGGCTATTAGATACTGGTTGTGGTACTCAAATCTGTACTTTTGTGCAGGGTTGTGGAATAGTAGGAGGCTTACAAGGAGGGAAATGGACCTAAGAGTTAGAATTGGAGCACGGGTTGCTGCAACAGCTGTAGGGACATATAGCCTTCGTTTTCCTAGTAGCCTTGTTTTAGTCTTTAACATTTGCTATTATATTCCTGTTGTCACTAAGATTATTACTTTTGTTGTGCATTTAGCAACAGAAGGATTGAAATCTTATTTTCTCAAATTCAGAGTTATAATATTCTTTCTGCTTATTGAATATCTGTGGATGGCATATACGTTATAGATACTAAAACTGAAATTCTAAATATGAACATTGTTAAGAAGTGGAGATTAGATAATGAGAAATCCTCATACTTATAGCATTGTCGTCTAGGCCACATAAATGAGACTCGCTTAACTAAGTTACACAAATGTGGAGACTTTGCGAACCTTGTTTAAAAGGGAAGATGACTAAGACTCCTTTCAAAGTAAAGGGTTAGCATGCCACTTGTACTTTGGAAATAATACATTCTGATGTATATGGTCCAATGAGTGTTAAGACACATGAAGGTTTCGTCTACTTCATAACCTTTATCGATTATTACTCTTGATATGGTTATTTGTACCTTATGAGGCACAATTCTGAAAGTTTTGATAGATTCAAAGAATTCAAAACTGAAGTAAAGAAACAGCTTGGGAAAAGTATCAAGACCCTTTGATATGATCAAGGTGGTGAATACTGAAGACAAGAGTTTCAGGATTATCTAAGGGATAATGGTGTTTTATCCTAGTGAATGCCTCCTTATACACCCCAACACAATGGAGTGTCAGAAAGGAGAAACCAAACCCTACTCGATATGGTTTGGTCCATGATGAGTCAAGAAGAACTCAACATATCCTTTTGGGGTTGTACACTTGAGAGCGTAGTTTATATTCTAAATAGAGTGCCCTCTAAATCAGTTGATCAAACTCCATATTAGTTATGGTATGGTAAGAAACCCGCTCTTTCTCACCTGAGAGTTTGGGGATGTTCTGCTTATGTAAAGAGGACAAATTCAAATAAGTTGGGTGCTAAGTCTGATAGATGTCTGTTTGTATGTTAACCTAAGGATACTATAGGGTATACATTTTATGATCCAAAGGAACAAAAAGTCATTGTTTCCAGAAATGCTCAATTCCTCAAGAAGGAGCATATACTTACGAACGCTAGTGGGAGCAATCTTGAGTTAGGCACTCAAGAAGATCAAATTGATAGTCAACTGATTATACCTACACCTTTTACACAAGATAGTGTAATCATGGAACAACTAATTATAATAATGACATTGCGTAGGTCAGGCCGGGCTCCAATCACTCTCGAGTGATATGGGTTTCTCATCACTGATGACAAACATCTCTTCCTTATGGAAGATGATGAGACTAGGTGTGAGTGGATGACAAGGAGTGATGGGCAAAGAGCGTGCGTTGATGAGAGGCGCAATCCACCGGGTGTTTAGGTTGAAAATAAAAATTATACCGGGTCATGGACCCGGGAAGGTTGATTGAGAAAGCCAAAATATTTTTTATCGATCAAACCCGAATCCGTCATCTCTTAGTGTAGAGTCGCCACCTGGATTAGCTCTTTCCAATAATTAGAGTCCTGTGAGGCTTAATGTCTGGGGGATGGCCCACTAACACATAGAGATTCGAGTCTGGGGTAAGTTGCTTATTTCTTATTGCATCACATTATATTACATATATAGAAAACCGTATTTATTAATTGTGCATATTCACACTTATGTCATTTTCAAGTTATTATGCATGATTCACGTATATTTGAAAGTGGTAAATTCATACATGAAACAATAAATAAATGCGGAAAAGTAGAGATTAAAGGTTACATAACCTCGGGGGATGCAACCTCCCGCCTAATCTATTACATTTCTCAAAAATAATATTTGCAATACCCGAAGGAAAATTGAAATCCTAACCATACACCTAGTCCTAATCTACCTGCATCCACAAAGGTTAGCACAAGGTATATTACAACATATTGCATGTATGCTCGATTTTGACTTTGGCGAGGCCCGTGTGGCCTATTGAAAAATCGCGATAATAGATTTGTTATTGGAAATAAAATGATTCATTTTATTAAAACGTTGGTTGCTGATTTTAATTAATGAAATTGCTTGCATGGTAAAATAGTGGGGGCTGCTATCCGGGAATATATTTTTATTCACTTCGTTGGGGCATTCTAGCATGTATCTCCACTAATAAAGAAATTACAGATGAAGAAAAGAAAATTACAACATTTAGAATGAAATAGAATAATAAATGTTCTAGGTCTACAAATAAAATTTGGAAAAGAAACAGATGACAATGAGCACAAAATAAGCAATTCTAGGAACTCAGAGGCTTACCCTTTCGGTGTGAATCCACTTTGGCATATCCGTTTGATCCCGGGGAGCATTCCTCATTCGTTTTTTAGTTGGTATTTGTGTGGAAAATAATTGTTTATCTATCAAAAAGATAATCTGACTCGGGCACTTAATTTGTTGTAGGCCCGAGAATATCTAAGGATTTTTGTTGAAAAAGATGGAAGAAAAATGATTTGAAAATAAAATTCGGGATCCAAACGTATTTTGGATCCGAATATAATCAAAAAAACCTAAAAAGAAATGTAGAAAAAGTCGGAATAATTTCTCTAGAAAAATATTATTTTTGTAAAAATTTCTCCATTCGTTATCGAGAGAAAACTCTTTTTTTTCTCTGAATTTTTTTTCCAGTCTTGAATACTGAAAATTCCATGAATATTTATAGGCGAAAAAACTCGAAAAATCCAAAAGGAAACAAATTCTGGCGAGCCTCACTGGAATCTAGCGAGGCAAGCCTAGCCAAAGTTCCAGAATTTCTGGCGAGGCTATCTCGCTAGAATATCTGGCGAGACCCGTTCCCAATTCCCGATTCCTGATTTTTGTAATTTTTTATTATTTTTTTAAATTTTTTAGAAAATATAATAAATTAATTTTTACCAAATCTAATTTTTAAAGTTTAAAAATAATAATTTAAGTCCTTAAAATAAATTGGCGACAAAGAACATTCTCATTCGGAGATTTCAGGATAAAATAGAAAATTTGTGTGATTCGAGGATAAAAATCTTGAAAAGCCATTATCATTAAACACGTGAGCCAGTACAAAATCCTATGCTCACACTAGGACTTACAAGGAGGCAATAGAAGGCTAAGAATCCGATAAACGGCTTTCAACCATAAGATCGAAGATGGACTCCATGAACGAAAATCAAGTCTAGAGCTTGATTATTGCCCCAAGTGGGATTTAACCCATAGGATTAAAGTGGGTTTTCAAGAAGAAAAGTGACATGGACGGTAACATAGTTACCTATAAAGCAAGGCCGGTTGCAAAAGGGTACAGTCAAAAAGAAGGCATTGACTATGATGAGACCTTTTCACCGGTGGCCATGCTAAAGTCTATCAGGATACTCCTTGTCATTGTCGCTCATTACAATTATGACATTTGGCAGATGGATGTGAAGACAACATTCCTTAACGAGAATCTGGACAGGGATGTGTTTATGGCATAATCTGGACAAGGATTTTGTGTCAAATGCTAATGAGCCCTGTGTATATAAGAAGACTAGTGGGAGTGAAATAGTTTTCCTTGTATTTTATGTTGATGACATATTATTAATAGGAAACGATATTCCTTTTCTTTAGATAGTTAAGTCATGGTTGTCAATGCAGTTCTCCAAGAAAGACCTTGGAGAAGCAACTTTTATACTTGGTATTAAGATATACTAAGATAGATCCAAAAGGCTACTAGGTCTTTCACAAAGTACATACATAGACAAGGTTTTGGCTAGATTTAACCTTGAGCAGTCAAGAAAGGGTTATCTCCCAATGTCTCACGGGATTAACCTTTCTAAATCTAAGTGTCTGAAAAAATAAGAAGAGAGATTGCGCATGAATGGAATACCCTATGGCTCAGCGATAGGGTCCATCATGTATGCTATAGTATACCCTCGGCCTGACATCTCACATACATTGAGCATCATGAGCAAATTTCAATCTGAGCCAAGTGAGAAGTACTTGATTGTCGTTAAAACTATCCTCAAGTACTTACGTAGGACTAAGGATATGTTTTTAGTACATAGAGAAAGTAATCTCACTTTGAAGGGATACGTCGACATGAGTTTTCAATCTGACAGGGATGATTATAAATCTAAGTCACGTTATGTGTGTATGTTAAATGGAGGGGCAGTTGTTTGGAAAAGTTTCAAACAAGATACGACTGTTTATTCAACCATGGAATCTGAATACATAGCTGCTTCAAAAGTGGCTAACCAAGGTTTCTGGCTTAAGGGATTTATTGGTGATCTCGGTTTGGTGTCCAGCATTGTAAATCCCGTAGCGGTCTATTACGATGACAATGGGGCTATTGCTCAAGCAAAGGAACCACAGTCTCGTCATAAAAACAGACATGTACTTAGAAAAAACCATCTCATTCAAGAGATAGTAGCCAAGAAAGATATAGACTTAGAATACATCCAATGGATCAGAATCTAGCGGATGGGCTAACTAAACCATAGACTCAAGTTAAACATGACCAGCATGTTAACGAGTATGGTATGAGGCACATGGGCAATTGGCTCTAGTACAAGTGGGAGATTGTTAGACATGATGTATACCCTAGAGGCAATTAGGGTGATATATCTTTATTAGTTATAATGTACAAACGGTTTCAAATTATTATTAATAATAATGAAGGTATCTTTGTTGCTTATCATTGCTTTCTATTTATTAATGTATCTCGATGGTATCATATATGTATATGCATATGCTCATTGATGAGACAAAGTCCATGACTACTTCATAACATAAAAATGCGTGGATATAGTGGGATCTATGTGGTGTGAGAACTGCACATACGTGTTACTATGAATAATCTAAATATCCCTAGTCATAGTTTCATTGAGATTGGACATCAATAAAATGGGTAGACTAGCATGTGTAGGCTTACTCCTTGGATTAAATCCAAGTAGCCGATCTCATAAGCAGAAGGTAGTACCTTGAGTTAATACATGAATGTATTCGGGTAATACATTGGAGACCGCTATAAGATTGACACTCATAATTAACTATATCCTTGTGTTGGTTTCATATCTTACTGGAGAAGAAATATAAGTATCCTCAGACCTGAGATACCGGTCACCTTATGTAGGAGGTGCTATACTTTGGGTCATACTTATTCATACCCTAGCGATCAGGATGACACGGGTGATTACGGGTATAGCGATGATCACATGTTGGTAAGATGTACAGTCAAGATGGGATCCATCGCTCTTGATATAGTGACATAATAGGAGATGTACCTTAGGGCCCCTTGTTGAAGTGATGCACTAATAAACCTCTGATCCGAGTATAAGATTGATAAAACGGGTTTTTAATCAATCTTGATACATAATGGCTGAATAAACTAGATGGTACTTAACCTGATGGAAGGAGTATATTGTATTGGTTAATACTACAGAACCGAATCAAGTCACAGGCACGTGATGTTCCAAGTATCGGGGGATCATACGCCTTTGCTAGATAGCCCATTTGATCGTCTAGAGCTAGCGGGTTCCATATCGATCTAGAACACTGAGCCTAAAGGTTCCCGGATGGGAAGCCAAGTGTAGGTTAACCTCTAGCGGCTCTATACTTTAGGATCCTATGAGGTCAAATACTTTGGGTCTTTATCAGACTAAGTAAAGAACCTACAGACTGGGTCTATGCCAAAAATATAAGTTGTCAAATCTGTTAGAAGAATTATTGATTGGTCGAACCAAATTAATATTTAAAAGGAATAAAGAGGAAATAGGGAAAATTACACAAAGCGAGCAAAGGAATTTTTCCCGCTATGAATGGATCCCAAACGAATATGGGTTGTTCAAAGTAGGGCTCATGCGGCTGCCTAGCGAGCTGAAGAGCTCGCAGGCTACTAGTGTGCGGGGCAAGTCCGTGCGCTAGTGAGCTGCAAGCACGTAAGTGCTGCCCATGGCATAGCTTCCGTGGGCTTACAAAGCAAGCCAGCTACCGTGGGCCACAAGCTTGGGTTTACGACAAAGCAAGGTGGGCTTCCCTTGCAACCCGCGCAGCTAACCCAATATACATGGGATGGTATTTTATTCCATCCCATGTAGTTGTTGATGGGGAGTCTAACACTCCCCCTTTTCTCTATAAATAGGCCTTGAGCCCCTCTCTTTATTCATAACGCAACACAATTGAAAATAGCTTTAAGCTGAGATTTTCTCTCTTAATTCGACTCATTCTTATTCTATTGTTGTGCGAGATCCTTCACGAGTTTCTCCAAACAAACGAAGAATTCTTTTTAAGGCTCTATCTAAAGTGAGCCTTCTTAGTTTATTTTTCGGGTTGATTTTCGAGCAATCAAGCAGCATTTATTCATCAACATGTTCTTCCTCAATGAGGTTTTGGTCGGTGAAGTTCCATGTGGATCAATAGTAGAGGGTCTCCTAGTTTGGAAGCCCGTGCTAACAAAGTGCTGCGGATTACTCAAAGTGAACACCGCTACCAAAAGAGAGAAAGCACATATCAACTTGTAATGCTCTAAACCTTAGATGCTAGGTTTCTTTTATCATCTTTATATACCTAAAAGCATCTATGGAACATTTTAACTTAGATTATATCAATCATGGTATACATAGGAGATCTTTAGGTTAATTTTAAGTTTTGAAATTCTACTTTGCAACGATAACATGTTTAATTATTATCTTGATTAACCAACATGTTGTACATGTGCTTACATCTATTAATAAGGTTAGTACATGACTTATGATGAGAAGACTATATACCACCTTAATATTGTTGGTAGGGATTTTATTGGTGGTGATGGTCTCACCCTAGTCTAAGTTTTGTATGATTATGAAAAATAATAATTCTAGGCTATCTGGAATTATTAACTCTAATGGAACATGCTCACAACTAGTATATCATAATCATTCCATTATGCCAAGACTCCACATAACATGTAAAACAAACAGGGTCCATGTTTAAGTCATTGGACCTTTATCTACAAGTTTTAATTTAACAACTTAAACCACGTTTGTAAAACCATATGCGAAATTTAATTCCCTTACTAGAAATTGACTAATAAAAGTCCCTTGGGTACTTTTGAATCTAATACGGATGAAGATTTCCAAGTAGGAGAGGCCCCCTTAAATTGAATGAGTAGTCAAGTCCAATCCTTACCAAAACAACCACGGGCACTTTGATTCATTATACCACGGAAAAATATGATTTAAAGATTTTGTTCTTTAATTGAGTGAAGTACGGGATGACCCTCGATTAAAGAATTTACATGTGTGGTAAAACACTGCTAATTTATATGATAATCACCTAGACTAAGTTTTAGCAAAACCTTAATCTAGTTATCACATCATTTTCTATGACAAGAATTGAAACCTAAGTTATGCATAGAATACTTCAATCAATTCATAAAAAATATCATTTTAACATATTATAATCAATCATTCATAGCATAAAGATGGCTCTGATACCACTACTAGTTAAACAAGAAAGTTATTGAACATGCAAGATAGCAAGTTGGAATTTTAAAGCTTAAAATTAACCTAATGGATCTCCTAAGCATGCCATGATTCATATCATCTAAGTTAACATTCCATAAATGCTAATTGGTTCATAAAACTTATAAAATAAACCTAGCATCTAAGATTAGAACGTTACCAATTGATGCATGCTTCTTTTCCTCTTTTAGTTGTAACGCTCCCTTAGAGCAATTCAGCAGAAGTTTGTTAGCACGAGCCTCCAAACTAAGATATCCTCTATGATTTATCCACATGGATCTTCACCGACCAAAACCTCGTTAAGGAAGAGCCTATCAGTAAGCAACAGTTGACAGACTACTCGAAGACCAACCCGAAAATATAAATTGAGAAGGCTCTCTTTGAATAGAAAGAACCCTATAAAGAAATTCTTTGTTGTTTGGGGAAACTCATGAAGGATCTCGCACAACAAACGAAGAAAGATATGTCAAACTCAAAGAGAAAGGCTGAGCTGAAGTGAGGAATAACAAGAACTGGAAGCCTATATATAGGGAAAAGGGGGACTGTTTGACTCCCCCTCAAACACAAAATAGGATGGGAATATTCCCATCCCACTTAGCGGGTTAGCCGCGCAGGTCATTTGGACCCACGGGCTAACCCACGAATCTCACACAAGGCAACCCCTTACCTTATCCCGCAAGTATGGGCGTGTGAGCTACCCACGCACGAGCGATCCACGAGCTTATCAACTTGTGGGGCAGTTGATAAGTGTATAATTACACTTATTATCATTATAATTTTATAATATAAACACTATAGTTTTAGTCATTTTTATACTTCATATAAAAGATTTCACGTGGTATGTAGTTGTTTTTTATGCAAATGCAAATACTAAGGTAAATCTTGGGAGTAAAATGAACTAAAGTGGAATTCTATGAAAAAAGAGTGAAAAATGTGCAAAATGTTGCGTGGAACTTGAAGATTTGGCTTAAAATC